>JAPQNM010001447.1:60000-100000 GCA_029783475.1 Metacarcinus magister | reverse complement strand
GCTGTGTTGTGTTTACATTTTTGTTTTATTTATCTCCGATAATAGTAGGCTATGGTTTATTTACCTCTTATTATCTTTATTTAATGAATAAATAAACGCAATGACTACTGATAAAAGGGAACATGAGGCGGTGTGGCGGGTAAAAGTGACGACCGTCTCAAAAGTGGCAACATCGCTTCTGCGCATGCACTGGGAGTAGAAATGTCGTACTGCTGTCGGCAGAATGTTGAGGAGATGATGGTGGTCGGTCATCACTACAGTCGCTCGCTGAACGCGATAGAATGAGGAGGAGTTTGTCATTAATAAAGTTGTGCAAATATGCATGCACTATTTCATTTGAGATATATATATATATATATATATATATATATATATATATATATATATATATATATATATATATATATATATAGTTACTCATCTCGGAGGCCAACAAGTTTCAGCCTGATAGCGGGGAGAGCGGGACAGTCCGACACGACAGACAGGGGAGGACGGAGCGGGACAGAGGCGAGGGAGACAGATAGAGAGAGTGAGGCTAGCAGTCACAGCAATGTTTGAGTCATGCGGCTGGCAGCGCAGAAGGTTCCAGCGCATGCGCAGAAGGTTCCAGCGCATGCGCAGAAGCGATGTCGCCACTTTTGAGACGGTTGTCACTTTTATCCGCCACAGCGGGAGACGAGATACTGCTAGCTGGCAGTGCATTAAGGACTGTTGGAGAGTGGCGGGGTATGTTGCCTCTGCCCGCTGCCGTCAGCTGTGATCTCGTGCATGCGCACCTCCACCCGGGGCGAGTTCAGCGGGGTTGGGGGGGGGGCAGATTTTGGCAACTGAACGCTAAGGGACACCAATGCACGTCGATGTGGAAAAAAATCTTGAGTGAAATGCCTAATTTTTGGGTAATGAAATATAAAAAGCTTATACAACCGAACCTAACCAAGCCAAACCTAATCTAACCATAACCTAATGTAACCTAACCATAACCAGTATTATTTTACATCTTCATCAGAATGCTCTAGAGAATTCAGGGTTGTATTTATGCATTACCTGTTGCATTTTGAAAAGGTTTTCTTAATTAAAATTCCGTCGCAAATTCTTAGTTTGTGAGATATTCAATGTTTTCTGTGAGACCTCTTCGAAAAGTAAAGTTTAGTCTGGTTTGAACAAGGTTCTGTTATTTGTCAATGTAGGTTAAGGTTTGGTTAATTTAGGTTATGTTATGTTAGGTTCAGGTAAAGATTCAGAAGATGACTCAGTCTGTTTTTTGGACAAAGCAAATTTTTTCTGATAGATTTTGATGTGTTTTGAATTAATCTGATGTTTATTTGTTATGCCAGGTAATTTTTTTTCCTCAAGGTAAGACATTGCCACAAAAAAGTCAGATTAATTCAAAACCATCAAAATCAATAGGAGAAGAATTGCTTTAAGTAAACTTAATTAAACCTAAGCAAACCTAATTAAGCCGAACCTAACTAAATCTACCCTTACATAACCAAACCAGGTAAAGATTCGTAAGATGACCCACTCGATATCTCACTACCTTTGTAATGCACCGCAAATTCAACCTCAGATAGGTTAGATTAGGTTTCCTTTGGTTAAGTTAGGTTTAATTAGGTTTGCTTAGGCTTACTTAAAGAAATTTGTTCTCTTATTGATTTTGATGGTTTTGAATTAATCTGACTTTTTTGTGGCAATTTTTACCTTGGGAAAAAAAATGCATGGCATAACAAACAAACATCAGATTAATTCAAAACACATCAAAATTTATCAGAAAAAAATAGTTATGTCCAAAAAACAGACTGGGTCGTCTTCCGAATCTTTACCTAGGTTAATTTAGAAGCTACCAAATGTTCTCTATGACCAAAAATAGGGAGTTGGACGCGTTGCAGACAATTTATTTCGTAAACAAACGCCATTATGGCGAAGGTGTAAAATTCTACCCCATAACCTAACATAACTTGAAAGATGCTTTACCAGCTAAGTAATGGTTAGCACCGCCTGAAACCTTTACAGTTGTGTTAAGTACACTATGTGTAGTATGTACGACTTCATATTTATATCGATATCGTCGAAGCAGTAGTTATGCAGAAATACAAAACTACTTACTGACAATCATTGTATTTTGTCTTCCCCCAAGAACCCCGCATTCCCACAGGTCCCCAGAATTGTTGGGGGTTGATGAGGATGTCTTATTAGATATGCATTTGCGACGAAAATGAATGTCAAAATCGTTCTCCACGTCTTTGAAGTTATGTTATGTTATGTTGATTAGGTTAGGTTAAGTTATGGTTAGGTTAAGGTTGTTAAGTTAGGTTACGATTATGTTAAGGTTAGGTTAAGTTAGGGTAAAGATTAGGAAGACGGCCCAGTCTGTTTTTTGGACGAAGTAGTATTTTCTGATAAATTTTGATGTGTTTTGAATTAATCTGGTGTTTGTTATGACATACAAATTTTTTTTTTTTTTCCCCCAAGGTAAAAATTGCCACAAAAAAAGTCAGATTAATTCAAAACTATCACAAAAAATTAGAGAAAAATTCCTTTAAGTAATCCTAAGCAAACCAAATTAAACCTAAGCCTACCTAATTAAACCTAACCTAACCTTTTAGTCGTCTTACGAATCTTTACCTAGTTTAGGTTTGGTTTGGTTTGCTTTGGTTAGGTTAGGTTTAATTAGGTTTGCTTAGGTTAGGTTAGGTTTAATTAGGTTTGCTTAGCATTACTTAAATCAATCTTCTCTTATTGAATGTGATGGTTTTTAATTAATCCGACTTTTTTGTTGGAATTTTTACCTTGGGAAAAAAAATTGTAATGCATAACAAACAACAGATTAATTCAAAACACATCAAAATTTATCAGAAAAAAAATGCTTTGTCCATAAAACAGACTGGGTCATCTTCCTAATCTTTACCCTAACTTAACGTAACCATAACCTAACCATAACCTAAGCTAACAACCTTAATCTAACAATAACTTAAATAACCTAACCTAACCAACATAACTTCAAAGACGTTTTGCGAGATAAATAATGATGAGCACCGTCTGAAACCTTCACAGATGTGTTGAGTACACTATGTATAGTCATAGGGAAAGAGAGAAAATGCAAATTCTATTCCCCAGGGGGAGTGGAAAACATTGGGCGGTCTCCTTACATCCATGCCCCTGTCCACCCAGCAGTGAATAGGTACTGGAGTACAGGTACAGGTACAGAGTACAGGTACTGGTACAGGGGTTGTGACCTGCCTTCTTGGGTGGTGACCTGGCACTTGCCTCGGCCAGGTGTGCAACCGTGCCAATACAAAGGCTATACCCACGATCTGACCAGTATAATATAGAGTCTGTACATTGTCTATATACCCGACTGCAATGCAAATAACTATTCTATATGAGTATCTATATACACGACCGTAATGCAAATAACTATTCACTATGACAGTGTCTATATACACACCTGTAATGCAAATAGATATTCACTATGACAGTGACTAGCCTACAAACATGGCGATTGTTGACATTTCGGTTCAAGGTCGTGACGTCACTGCAGGAGCTCTATAGCTGATTGGCGAATGCTTCAAGCTGCTACACAGTCAACTTCGACCCAGACATGCCTGGCCGTGCATCTACAAAATGGAAGGCCATCTCCTTCGATATAAAGAAGGAAGTTATTGCACGGAAAGAGAAAGGAAAGGGAAAGACAGCCATAGGACGTGATTTGGGGCTATCACAGTCAAGTATAAGAACAATTTGGCGCAAAAACGAGTGATCCTCACAAAGCCTCGGGCTCCCCGTAGGATTAAGGTAAGGAAAACCTTTTTTATATTTAATAATTATTAATAATATGCAGTTTACGTTAATTTCAGGGACAATTTTGGTGACCGATCGACCAATTGTCGTTTTCCCCATAGGCTACATGTATCACATAGAATGACGTCTCTATCAACTTATTGGAGGACGTTCTATACGAGACCGGGGTGTATATATATATATATATATATATATATATATATATATATATATATATATATATATATATATATATATATATATATAAACCTCTATCTTTTTTCAGATTGAGCCAAGTTCTTCCCCAACTACTCATAACCATTTATGATATATTCAACAAGGCTTTCCTCATACCTGTACAGTGCTCTCTCCAGTTTTGCAGTAAATTGGTCGACATTGCAGGCTGCAATGTGAATTCGCAAAATTGGAATCATTAACCTTATGGTGATTTTAGTCATATTTTTGCCCTTGTTTATACACAAATACATGTAATTATACATCCTACAATAAAGAAAAATACAGAAATACATAAACATTGTCATTATCCATAAGAAAATTAATTTAAATTACCATTTTACTGTTCAGCAAAATTGGAATATCACAAAATTGGAGGGAGCACTGTATGTACTTCTTTGCTTTCACTTCCATTAGTGCCAAAACGTGTGACAGCATTTCTATATCACCCACTTTTGATTCTAGTTCATTCATTTTGTCCAATGAAAATACATCTATATTACTAAACATTATATTAAACTTACTTCTAGACCCATCCCTTTTATATGTTCCACTATTTTCTAATTGTCTCCTGTTTCCCTTCTCTTAACTTTTAGCAGATGACGACTCGAAGGATTTCCTCTGATCACATATAAGTTTCCCGAATCCTTCCTTTTCATCTTCTCCTTCGCTTCTCTTTTCAGCTTCTCCGTCTCCCTCTCTTCCTTAGCCATATCATAGCACACTCCCACTTTCCTAAAGGTTGTTTCATCAACGTGTATACACATTCCTCATAATCCTCTCTTTAAGGGCTTCATCAATGGTCACTAACATAGGTCTGGGTCTCATACCTTCCTTTGTACCTTCACCTGAAAATTTCCCAATTCTTCTTGTCTTGAATATCACTATCAAAGCAGTTAAGTTTAATGCAGGGGGACTTAGATAGGTTAAACGAGTGGGTGGTCAGGTGGCAGATGGATTTTAACATTGACAAGTGTAGAGTAATGCATGTTGGTAAGGAAAATCCTCACAACAGGTACAACATAAGCAAGGTAATGCTGAATAGATCAAAATATAAGAGATTTGGGTGTACAGGTTAGCTCAGACCTCCGTCCCAGAAACAATGTATTGAGGCTAGAAATCGGGTTAATAGGGTGTTAGGATTCATTGCTAGGAGTATTAAAAGTAGAACTACTTGAGGTTATTCTGGAGTTATATTTGGCGTTAGTCAGACCTCACCTCGACTATGCAGTACAGTTTTGGTCCCCGCATTATAGAATCGAAATAATTTTGTTTAAGTCAGTGCAGAGAAGGATGACCAAAATGATAGAAGGGATTCGTAAATTTAGTTATTAAAAGAGACTAAAGCTTTTGAAATTACACTCACTGGAGAGACGTAGAGTAAGAGGTGACCTGATTGAAGTATTTAAGTGGGTAAAGGGATTTAATAAGAGGGATGTAGGAAAAGTTCTTATGATCAGTAGTCAGGATAGAACAAGAAATAACGGATTCAAACTAGAAAACATGTAGATTTAGTAAAGAAATAGGCAGAAATTGGTTTACAAATAGGGTGATAGATGATTGGAACAGACTCAGTCAGCAGGTAGTTAGTGCACAGATGATAGGGAGTTTTAAAAGAAGACTAAACGGCTTTATGGATAGGGATGAGAGGTGGTTGTAGGTAATAAGGGAGTATTGGAGTAACAGGAACTACTTACTAGCGCAGGCCTCCGGACTTTTTGTAGCTTCCTTATATTCTTTTGTTCTTATGTTCTTAATTGCATTGCAAAATTCACTGAATACTAACTTGTCATGCCTTACTTTTCATCACTTTTACTTAGATCCATGTCCTGTTTCATCTTTGGTACTCCGTGTAGAATTAAATTATTGCTCCTTTGTAGTGTGTCATGTACCATACTAGTAGTTTCCTGCATCAAATCCTGCCCAACATTATTTGCTGAAGCCTTTGAATAGTTTTGTTGTGCATTACTTTTCATTGTCCTCCCTCATTCAACAAAATCGATCCTTCCCACTATTTCCTCCTTCTCCTACATTTATTGCTTCAAATGACTCCATATATTCACAATTTCTTCTTCCAAAGATTCATGCCTTGATTGCACTTCTTGCTCTAGTTTTTCCAAAGTTTTCTACCAACAGTCAGTAATATCCTTCATCACATCCTTATTTACTTTATTATTCATCTGTAGTTGCACTTCATTTACTCTAACATTTACCACATTTATCTCATGTTCCAGGTGATCACATTTTTTTACTAACTTACCCACAGTGCTCATCAATCTCTTGTTAACTTCCTTGCACGCCAGACAACGGCATGTCATCACCAGAGCAGCACTTAGTATGTAATATCTTTCTGATGTTATTCCCTGGCATGCAGCATGGAACCATGTGTCACATAGGTAACACAAGAGCCACTCATCCTTATCTTTTACCTTTTTTTCTTAGGTTTTCGTTCCACCTTGACAAATTTCCTGCGCTGTGTTGTTGTTTACATCACCTGTTCCTCTTTCAGCTATAGTTGTCAAGTTCTCTTTACACAATAATTTCTTATATTTCACCACAACAATCCGAGTTCATACAAATTCCTTTGTGCAAGGATACTTCACTTATAATTTTCTAAGTTCTCAGTGTTGTTTAATGAGAGAGATATAAGTCCAAAGAGGAACACAGATTGGCACGTCTACTCGACCCGCGACCCAGATAATTAGTCCACTAGTTGCTGTTTAATTGTTAGCAACTGAAGTACCCTTCTGGTAAAGATGGTAATCTTTCCATAGAAGGCTGAGGAGGTTGGAGAAAGTTTTCTATGGGGGTGAGGAAAGGGTGTTTTCTGGTGGGCAGGGTGAGTCTTGAAGGTGTTGTGGTGGTAGGTGGCATGGCGAGAGGTGCGGTGTGTGTCCCGTCCTTGTATTGATGTATTGTCATGCTGCTGGTGTACTTCTGCTGTGGTAGCAAAATAATTTATTTCGTTGTCTAGGTCAGGAGGGGTTGAGGTTGTTTTTGATGGCAGGTACCCTGACTGCCTACGAGGAGGCTTTTGTGGGTGGTGTATCTGCGTGCTGGTGGAGGGGCTGGGGCAATAGGCGAGTCCAACATCTTCCCGCAAAGTCAAATTGCCAACTGGAGATCCCCTAATTTTCGCTCGGGGTGTGAACGAGCCTCAAAAATACGCACACTTCTATGGTGTTATACTTCTATTCAACACACTGTCATACCTTGCTATGTTCTTTATCATATTGGTTGGTGATTTCTTAACACATTTTACCTAAATTTCATCCGTATATTGATGCATTTTTTTTTTAATATGGAATTTATTCGTGTTTTGCTTAAAGCCCGATTACAGTAATATACCAGCACGATATGTGGAAAAAGAAAGCTGGTTGCCTTCTTTGTGGGTTACTATATGATACAAGAAATATTGCAGCAGTTACAAATGCTTATATTTTACAATATCAGATAAATAATACATTTCGTGTTGAGGCCACCCTGCTGCCAGACGAAAGACTATGGTGGTGCTGTAAACTGTAAACATTGATGTAAAACTTGCTCGTGTCCATTGTCGATGTCTTATGGGCCACATAGATGTTAGTAGAGGCTAATCTTGGGCTATTCCACAAAAATAACCTTTGTTTACGTTGCCGGAATGTTATCGTACTTGTCCTTGGACGGAGCGTGTTCACACTTTCGTTACATTCTGTGAGAAATTAGGGGATCTCGAGTTGGCAATTTGGATTCCCGGCAGTATGTTGGAGTCGCCTATGGGTGCGTCTTGTCATATAGAGTCTTCCTCTTCCTAGAATGTTATTAATGTGTTGTACCTGTTCTCAGTGGTGACTGGGGCGAACGAGATCCCTGCTGGACTGTTCTAGCAGGTGAAGATGGGGATGTTGCTTGCTTGGGTGGTGGTGGTGGTGGCCTGCGAGGAGCCTGGATTTTGGGCAGCTGTAGTTCCGAGTTGTTTGTTTATGTCGTGAACGGTCATCCCATCACGTGCTAAGGTGTTGTACAGCTGCTGAGTGTCCTGTTTGTGAGGGCAGTGGACAGATCTAGGACCATGTGCCGAACACTGGAAGCAGTGATATGGACTGGTGCAGGTGTTTTCATTGAGGTGGAATGAATGTTTAAAGGTTTAAAGGTCGCAAATGAGTGACAGAGCGAAGGGACAGTGTAAATACACACTGTAAGTGTGAACACTATTATACCCAACATATACATGATTGGTGGCCCACGTGAGACCTGAGTCAGCTTCAGCTATGGCTGCGTCAGCAGGAAGATCTTGGCAGCTGACTCAAACCCCCCACCCCTAACTCACAGGGGCAGTAACTTCTGACAACAGTGAAAAACTTTTTATCGTGCCTGAGTGGGGCTCAAATGCAGGACCACAGAATTGCAGCCAAGCGCGGTAACACTGTACTAGCTAGAGGCTAATGTGGGCCGCTGCACCGTGAACAACGCCCTGGTGGCCTGCAGGTGTTGATGAAGTGTCCTATCTTTAGGCACCCAGGACAGCGTAGCATAGAAGGGAGGAAGGGCCGTGCCCAATATACTAGTTGATTATTGGATACCTTGGTAGGTATGGGCCCCCTTACCTTGAGGCGTATCCACTTCCCTGTGTTGGTTCTTGGAAGGCAGCATGGTGGAATCCAGGTGATATCAACTACCTTTATCCTGGATCTCGTCTATGTTGGCGTCATATGCTATGGGCCCCACCCTGGCATACTTAAAGTCTTTGCTGTCCTGCTCAGCCCTCCTGCAGGTAATCTCCCTAGTGGGAAGGTGGATTCCTCTAGGTCTGACACTTTGGGGATGTTGTGCTCCCACACAGCTACTATTAGGGGTGACCCATTGCCCAGTGACAGTGTTTCTCCCTCGATGATGTACAGTGCTCCCTCCAATTTTGTGGGTTCCAATTTTGCAATATTCCAATTTTGGGACCGAGACCAATCTCCACCTCTGCAAGCCCAGGTACAGTAAAATGGTCATTTAAATAAATTTTCTTGTGGATAATGATAATGTTTATGTTTTTCTGTATTTTTCTTTATTATAAGATGTATAATTACATGTATTTGTTTACAAACAAGGGCAAAAACATAACTAAAATCACCATAAGGTTAATGATTCCAATTTTGCGGCCTACAATGTCGACCAATTTCACGCAAAATTGGAGGGAGCACTATACTAACCAAGAGGTGACAGGTGGAAAGCATGGGATACCTTGCTGGAGTTGACAAACACTTTGGCCCCACTGGTGGCTCTGAGCATGTATGACGCCTTCACCAAATGGTCTGGAGGTAGTTCTTGGTCCTGGGTGGTTCGTGGTGTTTTCCAAGGCGTCTCTCTGCATAGAGAAGGTGTCCTCACTCACTTGCCCGGGCCGCATATTTCCGAAATCTACATCACATTTTCATCCGCCCCGCCCTCGCCAGTGACGTAGGCGTGACTCTGCCTCGTGATTGGCTGGCTACGCTCGCTGCTCCTTCTCTCCCGCTCGCCTCTATGCTTCCCCTAGGTTGTTTGGTATTAGGGAGAAGTCTTGGCCTTCATGGCCTTACTCCACCATGGTTCTCCTGTGAGTCGGACTCTTTCTCTTCAACCACACCAAATCCTGCCACGACACATTATTGCACAACAAACAAATATACAAAATGTGGACGACGAGAGAAAAAAAAAAAAGAACCCTACTGTAAAAAGAGATCAAGGTTATGTAAGGACGCAACGCAATGTTCATCTGCCGGTCTTGAGGCGGGCTGGGAGTGTTTGGGAGCAGAGAGGATATTTTGGCGTGCAAAGATAGCAAGCTGTAAGCGGTGATCTGGTATTGGAAGCATTTATTGCGGGGTTTTGCCAGCATATAAGCAGGTATGTGATGGTGCCATCTAGTTTAGGAGTAATCGTGGACATAGTTTGGGATGTCTACGGAGTGGGGAGATATGGCAAGAGAGTGATAAGAAGGAATAATTGTTTGCAGGAGTTTTGGTACTGGGAGAGCTGTGTACTCAATCCACGGCTTAGCAGAGAAGGTGTGGTGACTGGAACAAGCTGAGACTCTGGGAAATTGTGACAGCGTACAGGGAGCGCCTGTCCTTGGAAAGCTTTGCAGATAATGCGGGGATCGTGGGATTATTGATTCCCCAGAATGATGCTGCTCCAGCCTTCGGAGTTGGTGTCAAGTGTTAATTGTGTGTTGGGAGGGGATAGGTAGAGTGGTGTTGTGTACTCATTACTTGTTTAAGTGTCACCTGAACTTATTTATTTATCTGTTTATTTATTTACTTAGATATACTGTAAGAATAAATTCCAGTAAAGTATATACTTTTGATCCCTGGATATTTTCTTCCTGGCAGGAGGTTCTGGTTATTTTGGTTAAAGTTAATCTTGTAGTGAGGCTTCCTTGGGCGAGCCCATGTTGGATTTAGTGCGGGCAGCCACAGTGGTTCCACCTCATTACACTACACTAAGAGGCACCATAAGGAGCTGCCATTACAAAGGTGAAAGTTCCGCATCTACACCTACATCTCGCTGGAATAGCCTTTGTAACGGCACCCTTTCACACCTCGCCAAGGCAGGTGTGAGGCAGGTCACAACCCCTGGCTAACATCTGGTACCCATTCATTGCTGGGTGGACATGGTTATGGGTGTAAGGAGATCGCCCAACTTTTTCTGCTCCCACCAGGTGATTTTTATCTTGATCTTTAAGTGCTAAGACATAGTGTGATATTTGAGTTCATATTTCTTGAAAAAAGTGAGTCTTATCATGTGGGAAATATGGTATATTTTTATGTTAATTTGCACCCAAACTATCATTTAGGGTGTGATCAGATATCTATTATTCCAAATGAAGTTGAATAATATTGAATATTCTCATTTTGATAATCTGATATGAAAGTAGAAGAGAAAACTTATATAATAACATCTTCAATATGAATCAAGCAAGTAGATCTTTAGCATCTTGTAAATGAAAGCAACCACTGCACTTCAGCAGTCAATAAGAAAGAAACTGCACTAGAAATGCCTTTTTTTCACTAGGAAGCATTAATATTGTGAGGATAGACACAACACTAAAAAGCTAAAGGGAGATTGAGATCACAGGAAAAAATTTATTTTCTTGCTATATTGTTATTGTATAAAGGTGACTGGGTCAACCTGAGTTTTAATTACCTGATTAGTTTGTCAACATCTCCATTCTCCAACTGGAAGACAAAGCCAGGAGCAAAATAATTCTTGAATGTGTAGCAAGATCCTGCCAGCCTCTCACATTTCTGCAAAGTTTTTTTTATCATAACTTACATTGATCTTAACTGTAATCTGTAAAATACATTGAAATATTGTATAATTTTATGTTAAATACATCAAAAGATATAGAATTTTCCCACCAGTTTACTTTTTCTTATATGAAGGATAACAATAATACAGGTACCACCAATGGTATCCTTGGTTCCAAAGCCTTGATGGATTAACCAATTTGTCAATATAGCTGAAGTCACATTGTAGTGACGGGACAGTCAACATAAACCAAACTCCACTTGGACCTTGGTGATCATTATGGTCTGATTAGTAATGTGTCGATAGGTTAAGTATGATGTCAAGGGTTCGATTCCCAGCCGCACCCCTCTCATTGCTACTTACTTATTCCTTTAGATCAATTTTTCAGTGTTTCAAAACACAAGGCATTACAGTGGTGTCAGCAGTGGGATCTCAAGTGTAGAATATGAAGGAAGAAAAAATTTTTGGCACTCACTGGGACTTAATCTCCTACTGTTTATGGAGAGATGCTACCAAATTGATGAAAATGTGAAGATTAATAGAAGATGGAAGAGCTCCTATTGTTTAATGTGGGGTACTTAGAAGAAAAGATAGTAACATGAGAAATTGATCTCAAGAGGAGGAGGATTAGTTATGTAGTGATAAGACCGTTAACCTCGACCAAACTTTACTTGGACTTTGGTGATCATTATGGTCTAATTGGTTAGGTATCGATACATTGAGTGTACTGTCGGGGGTTTGATCTTTAGGCCCAGCCCTTTCACTTATTTACTCCCTTACTCTACTTTAGATTAATTTCTCAGTGTTTCAAAACATGAGGCATTACAAAATAATAATTCATAAGCCTGACCTACTAATTATATACCATCCATATCTCTAAAACACCATG
The DNA here is from genome assembly GCA_029783475.1 of Metacarcinus magister. NCBI lineage: Eukaryota > Metazoa > Arthropoda > Malacostraca > Decapoda > Cancridae > Metacarcinus > Metacarcinus magister. Next base: position 87,840 of record JAPQNM010001447.1, on the reverse strand, counting down.
GACTGCAAGAAACTGAAATGAAACAAATATCAAAACTCAATCAAATAATTAAATGAAACACAGGATAAGCCAATTAGGATTTTTTTGCTTCAATGCATAGGTTGAAGGATGTAAGTAAGAGAAAAATGGATGATGAAACTTATGGTTGTTGAAAATTGTGTGAAAAGAAACTTGGTTATTTTAGGGCTGAGTGAAACCCATCTGAAAGGTCAGGATACATCTAAATATAGAAAAGGAAATGAAGATGGTATGCAGGAGGGTATGATTAATGCTGCTGTGTGGGCAGCATTGAATGAAAAAAGGAGGGGAAAAAGTTAGGAAGGATGCAGAATTCTAGTATCTTACAGTGTGTAAATATGTGATTTAGTATTGTTGGAAAGGCACAAAAATAGTTTTGGTAAAGTGTAGGATTAGAATAGTCAAGTATACCTGGGCGTGTGTGCATAAGCCAGTGTAAATAAAAATAGAGAATGAGAAAGAAGTATTTGAGAAAGAAAGGAAGATTATTGTGATGGGTGCCATACATGCAAAATGGAGTAAGAAAGTGTGGATAAAGTGGTGGATAATGGGGAGTACCTGGATGTAACCAGAATGGAGAGTGAGTGCTGCATGTACATGATGAGTGTGGATTGTTTCTAGCAAACACCTTCTTTCAGCATACATGAAGTAGAGGCAAACAAGATAAACAAAAGGGATTCATTACTATATGGCTCTGGAAAAAAAAAAATTAAGGCAGAAGTGGTAGATGCAAAAGAAGTATTTTTGAGGGATCAGACAATTATGATGTATGAATGAAAATAAGAGGGGCATCTACATAGGCTTCAGGGAAAATTTAATATCCCCTCTCCATCAATACTTGCCTCATAGTAGGAAGACACAATACAGAGGAGGGGCTTCCCAGCTCCCTCACTCCATTCCTGCTAGTCACCTTTAACAACATGTAAGGAATAAAGCGGCACTATTCTTTCAAGCTGGCCACTGATGTGCTACCATGCTAGTTTTCAGTACAACAAGTAAAAGAGAGATGCATACAAGATAACTATCAATTTACAAATCCAGCTTATATCACCTTTAAAAGGGAGTAACCAAGACATACATACATCTACATGTATTGCACTACTTCTTTGCCTCTAAGTCTCTTGGGGAGAATAAACCATTCTCACACTGTGTGATGATCAGTCTCGCAGTAAAGTCAGTTTATTGTCTACATCAGAAAAGTTTTGTAGCAGTGCGATTTATTTAGTGCCCCATCTCACTTCCGTTTTCCTTTTCTTTCTTTCTGTTTTCTTTTTTCCTATCTCCTACTCTCACGCATTTATGTATCACTATCATAATTTCAATTATTCAATGATTTTACATTACATAAATTTTGTTTCGATATTATTGTACTTTTCATTGTTTATCATATGTATGCTATTCATCACTGTATGTTCATTCTCATCATATGTATATCATATGTTCATAAAATATTAGCATATAGAAAACAACTTTGTATATATGTTCAGGATCATTTGGAATAAAACCAAGAGAGAGAGACAAAATCAATTGATTGTCTTATTGTATCCATTATGGTAAGGGTTTTGGCTTAGAGGACTCATTACTGCTTTGTGTAACAAGATTTGCCACTGACCTTATGAGAAGACAATATCGTGGAATTGCTCCGTTTGTCTCAGTAACACCATATCCATGAATGGAACAATTAAGCAACAATTGCTGACCCTGGAGTGACACCCAGCTAAGGGGCGAGGGCACCACTAACAGCTATCACCAAGCCTTTGGGTGTTAGCTTGCCCTTGCTCCCAGCCCAGCCTCTTTACCCAATCTTAGGGTAGCAAGGGCATTGCCAGTCTCCTGCACATGCAGGCCCCTGCCCTGTTGCAGCTGGTGTCTCCCCTGCTACTCTGGTGGGCTCTGCAGTAAACGCTTCTCCTGCCTCTGCAGCCCTGTAGCCCCGCAGTGGACACATGGTGCTGACTCCTGCTGCCCGGCGCCACTTCCTGCTGCACGACTCTGCCATCCACCAGCCCTAGCTGCCACCACCATTGCCAAGAACAGTGACCACCACCGTCAACAGCGCCACTAGCCACCATACCTGACTATGACACCACCATGACTGCTAACATCAACCTACGTGCACCTCCATTCTGCAGCCAGAACCCAACCATGTGGTTCTCTATCTTGGACTGCAACTTCAAGGCTTTCCGCATCACTGCAAGCCTTACTAAATTCTCCAACTCCACAACTCTTCTGCCGCCAAACGTGCTCTCACAAGTCTCTGACATCATCGGCAACATTGTCACCTCTCACACTCCCTACGAAGACCTCAAAACTGCCATTTTGTCCAGCTTGGAATCTTAAGTGGCTGCATGTCTTCAAGAGCTTTTCTCGAAAGAAGAGCTTGACAACGAGAGGCTTTCAGACCTGCTACGACGTATGAAAAAGTTACTCAGAGACAAATACATATCTTTCAACCAAGAGTTTTCAAGCAACTTTTCTACCAATGTCTGCCGCCCACCATCCAACGCAACTTCTTCAGTGTCAAGAGCAAACTCTCTCTCGATGAAGTTGCGAGCCTGCTGACGAGTTCATGGCGTCTCTTCCCGTGGACACCACGTCTTCTGTTGCAGCATCAGTGCAAGACAGAACGCTCAGCAACTTGCTGAGCTTGTGTCTAAACTCGCACTACAAGTCAACGCCATCCACAAACAGCTCAATGAAGAAAGCTCATGTCGCCATTCTACAACTCCCTACTGATACCAGTGATGATCAAGATCTGCTAGCTTTTACCATCAAAGGTTTGGGAAAGATGCAATCAAGTGCAACATGCAATGCATCTTTGACAAGACCATAAACAGCAACGGTGACCATTCGCTATGCTTCGTCAGCGCTGCTCTATGTCTACGATCCCCTCTCCAGGAACAAGTTCCTCATCGCTAACAGTACCAAGATACACATGTACAAACGACAGCTGCTGCGACTACAGCTCAACCTTCGCCGTTCCTTCGAGTGGACCTTCTATGTTGGAGCAGTTTCACAAGCTGTCTTGGGCGCCAATTTTTTTACACACTTTGTCCTCCTCGACGACATCAAGGGCCACCGACTCCAAGATCTCTTAACTTCTGTCTGCAGCAACAACCACTGATGAGAGCGTTCGCATCTCCTCCGTCAGTGAAGACAACCCATATGCTTCACTGATGAAGTCGTTCCCAACATTCACACAGCCTTATTCTGCAACTGGTCCTGCAAAACACCACGACACGCACAACATTAAGACTACTGGACCACCGATTTATGCCAAGGTCCGTCGTATAGCTCCAAAACGTTACCAGAACGCCTAATCTGAGTTCTAGTCTCTCCTACGTTAAGGAATCATCCGTCCCAGCTCCAGCAACTGGTTTTCTACACTACACATTGTCTTCAAGAAGAACGGTGGCATGAGACCATCTGCAGACTACCATACACTCAACTCTCGCACCGTCGTGGACAGGTATCCGGTACCCAACATTTAAGAGTTCTCCTTTCCTGCTGTACCATTTTCTCCAGGATTGACCTCATCAAGGCATTTCAACAGACATCCCGAAGATAGCCATTATCACCCTGTTTGGCTTGTTTGAATACATCAGGATGCCATTTGAATTGCGGAACGCCGCCCAGACTTTCCAGCGCTTCATGGATGAGGTCCTGCGAGGTCTACCTTTCTGCTTTGCTTATATTGACAACCTCCTCGTCGCCAGTTTTGACGCTGAAGCACACCGACAGCATCACCCATCTACAGGACTACGGGATCCTTCAGTTGACTTCCTTGGCCATACTGTCTCCTCTGCAGGCATCACTCCACTCCAGTCGATTTGTGAGTCCATCCAGCAGTTCTCGAAGCTGTCAAACCAGCGCCAGCTCAAGGAATTTCTAGGCATGCTGAACTATTACAACCGCTTCATCCCGAACTGCTCACTTCTTCTCCGGCCACTCGACTCCATGATCAAGCCCTGCAAGAAAGGACAATCCATCATCCTCGTCTGGAATGCTGAAGCTGAGAACGCCTTCCTCACTGCTAAGAAGGTCCTTGGTGACGTTTCGGTGCTCAGCTTCCTCTCTCCAGATGCCAACATTTCCATCTCTACAGATGTTTCAAGCATCGGTGCTGGTGCTGTCCTGCAGCAGTAAGTCAATGGAAGCTGGAAGCCCATTGCTTTTTTCTCCAAAAAATTCACAACAACGAAATGAAGTGCAGTGCTTTCGACAGAGAACTTGCTATCTACAAGGCGATCAAGAGATTCTGGTACTTCATTGAAGGACGCCGATTCCATGTCTACACCGACCACAAGCCTCTTACCACTATATACGTCAACAGCAAGACTACCTACACTCCACGACAACTGCGTCACATCAACTTCATCTCACAGTTCATCACTGACATTCGCTACATCAAGCCAATGCACTGTCACTTGATTCAAGTTAAGCTCGTCAACTTCTTGTTGCTCATCCTCAGAGAATTTAAAGATTCTCTTCTTACATATGTTGTGTAGCATGGCACAGACCTCAATTATTCTGCACACACATGCAGGGAACTTCACTCTAAGTTCAGCGAGTAGGATGTGGAATCGCTGCTTCCACTGGCCGATCCCTCTCTCCACGACGGAGTTCAGACAAAACCTCTAGGAAAAAACCTCCTAGGACAAAATCACCTAGGAAAAAAAAAAACCATTGGACAAAACCCTCCATGACAAACCCACCTAGGAAAAAAAAAACATTGGACAAAATCCTCCATGACAAAACCATCTAGGGAAAAAAAAAACATTGGACAAAACCCTCCATGACAAAACCACCTAAGAAAAAAAACATTGTACAAAATCCTCCATGACAAAACCACCTAGGAAAAAAAACATTGGACAAAACCCTCCATGACAAAACCACCTAGGAAAAAAAAAAACATTGGACAAAACCCTCCATGACAAAACCACCTAGGGAAAAAAAACTCAGTTAAATTTTGAAATTAGACAAAACCAATACAAGTATATTTTTCAAGTTTTTAGACTTTAAACTATTTAATACCATTAGAATAAAACAAAAATATAGTTTAAGTAATATATTACTGAAGTAATGAAGAATATTATAATCTTTCTTTGTATTGGTTCATTCCACCAGATCATTGTTTTGACTACCTGAGTACTGTAATTTCCCTCCAATTTTGCGGTAAATTGGTCGACATTGCAGGCCACAAAATTTTTATTTGCAAAATTGGAATCATTAACCTTATGGTTTAGTCATATTTTTGTTCTTGTTTGTACAAATACATGTAATTATACATCCTATAATAAAGAAAAATAAAGACAAACATTAACATTATCATTATCCATAAAAAAATTTATTTAAATGACCATTTTACTATACCGCAAAATTGAAGCCCGCAAAATTGGAGGGAGCACTATATAGGTAAAAACCTGTCTTTCTAAAAAAAAAAAAACTATCAGTGCAACGGAAGGCCAACAACGCAACCAACGGCTAAGGAAAAAATGCAAACAGGTAAGGTAGCTTAGATTGGGTTAGCTAGGTTAGTTTAAGTAGCTTAGGTTAGGTTAGGTTAGGTAGTTTAGGTTAGGTTAAGTTAGGTTAGGTAGGTTAGGTTAACCTAAGTCAGGTTTTAGTGATTAGGGTTACTATATAATAAATGTAATATTTTACATCTCAGAGAAATATTCATACACTACAAATAATATGAAAAAAATTATGACAAAATAAATTTTTTTTATCAGAGGGGGTTTTGTCCTTTTGTCCTGTTGTTTTTTTTTCCTAGGGGAATTTTGTCCTCCACTCCTCCACGTCACTTCTTGTCCTCTTGTGTGTTGTGTAAAGCCTAATGTGAATAACTAGTATGCTCATGATCAACTCTTCTGTTGAGACCCTTACATGTAACACCCATGTGCAAAAAAAGGTTCGGTGCAATTTTCGTACTGCACCATTCAGCTTTCTAGCTTTGCCAAGAACGCATAATCTTCCTACCTTAACTTCTTAGTATCATATTTACAATATTTGGGTTCTTAATTGTATTAGGTCATTTGTATATTGGTGTATTAGGTATTTGTTTCCAATAAATCAATGGATAGGGATATCACCTCCCTTATTATTGGTACACTACCGACCCTTTCCTGTACAAATAATATTTCAGCATGTACAGGACAGTATGCAGTTTCTTGGGTATTATCATAGATCCTAACATCCTGTAAATTTTGGTATTTTAAGTTGTGAAATAGCAATCAAAAGATATTTTAAGATATTTTTCTTCTATGACATTTTATTCGCAAATACTTTTTCCATTAAGAAATTAAATGTTTACTGTTATGATGTGAGCCCGAGACAACATCCTAATTGCTATTCCATCCCACACCCAACTTTAAGTGGGAGCAAGACTCAGGCTGTTGTCCGAAGAGTTATGACGCGCGCTCTGTGATTTAGAATAAGTTTCCACCATTTTGTGTGCTTAGGACAGTCTAAGACAAAATCTTTCCTTTATAAGTATTGGCCCTGGTCCCTATAGATCTCCTGACTTGCCTTAACCATTTTATAGATGATTCTTTTCAGTCCTATGATGTGCTTTAATCTGGTAGTGATCCATTTGGGATTGTTCTTTTGTGATTTTATCGCTCTATAAGGATTATTTTGTTTCTGGCCTGTAATCGAATTGTCAAGGAAAAATGTATATGCCTCCTCAGCTCTGACTCGCCCCACCCACCCTGTAAAAACCTGATCTAATCTCCTTTCACCTGCTTCATCCACCAATGAGCCTGACCTCACCTCACCTTCCCTCTCTAACTGACTCCAGATAATCCCCTACAGGTGTCTTCTTAATCCTTCATAATTTGCTCTTCTAAGATCAGGTACTTTATGCATATTGACACTCCTAAGAACTTTTTCTCCTTTCAAGATAAAACTAATTTCAAAATACTTTTGCTTTCTTAACTAAATCATCCCTTTTGTTAGTGTCAAATCTAGAATATTATCTTCTTTAGTAGGCTCCCTGATTACCTAACTTTAACAAATCCTTAGCATCATCATCTCCTACAGTTAGGTCCCAGTCAATGTTCCTTAAATTAATATCTCCTAAGACACATAACTGATCATATCTATACGCCCTGCTTATCTTTTGCCATATAGTAGTAGAAAACACTTTACTCAAGTTTGGAGGCCTATACATTACACCCAAAACAGTTTTTATAGTTGCCTCTCTAACTTCAACCCATATGGACTCCACACTGTAATCTGTTTTAATCACATTATTTGCATAACATTGCAATGTATCCCTAACATAAAGTGCAACTGTAATGCCCATAATTTTCTTATTATGAATGTCAGGGGAAACGACCATTCCGTTAGTTAAAATCTAGGAATTTTTTACTTGACTCCCTATACTTCTACCCCTCCTTATGAGACTCATAATAATAATAATAATAATAATAATAATAATAATAATAATAATAATAATAACAGGGCTTGCGCTGGTGGTCGCCATTGTCGCCATTTGCGATAAAATAAAAACAATGGCAATAATTATATCACATTCTTGGCGACAATGTATTATATTCTTTATTCTGTCATAGTGTACTCAACACAGCTGTGAAGGTTTCAGGCAGTGCTCACCATTATTTACCTCGCAAAATGTCTTTGAAGTTATGTTAGGTTTTCTATATCATTAACCGTTGGCACCAGTAGGCATATGGAGACACAGATGGACTTGCCTCGCCTGTTATTTGGTGTAGGTTTTTTAGAATTTTTATAGTGACGCCTCGAATGATTAAGTTCTCTCTTGAATATGTTGAGAACGAGTGAGGCTTATTGCTGCTACAGCCTCAGATGCATATTAAGATTGTAAGTCCCGTCTGAGGACAGTATGGCAGCAATTTGGGTAGTCTTTGGCCACTCGGCGGTGATATCAAATATTGAAAAGTGATCAGCGGATATCGGGGATTCGAACCCGAGACCCTAGGCTCCCACGCCCGAACGCTGACCACTGCACCACCGCCACCACGGTTATGTTATGTTTAGTTATGGTTAGGTTAAGATTGTTTGGTTAGGTTATAGTTATGTTAAGTTAGGTTAGGTTCGGTTATATAAGATTTTTACATTTTATTACCCAAAAGTTAGGGTTTGCAACGTAGATTTTTTTCTGAATTTGGGTAATAAAATAAAAAAATCTTATATAACCGAACCTAACTGAACCGAATCTAATCTAACTTAACATAACCGGATGTGTTGAGTACATTATGTATAGTATGTAGGGAAAGAGAGAATAAAGAAAGAGGTGGAGCAGTAGTTGTAAAGAAATACCGTAGGTTCACGTAATTTCTTTTATGCTACCTTGGGCAATGGCGTCATCTTTCTGAGTTTTTCCAAGGCAGAAGATTATCATGTAATGTCCTTGTCCATTGGATCAATGAGGTGCCCTAAAACATATTAGCTTATATCTATTAACTATATCATGTTAACTAGGCAAGCTATTAAAATTTTATAAGTGGCTCTAACAAAATCATTTGGCTATTTTTTTTTTAAATTTGGCTACAGTTTTTTTAATTTGGCTACAAAGTTGGCTACAAGTTTTAAATGTCCAGCGCAAGCCCTGTAATAATAATTGATGGTTTATTATCAAGAAAGTTGTATAATATATAAAACATATACACAACATTGTGACTTGATTTACAATGTGAAATCTTACATTCTATAAAAAGATTACTAAAACTATATATCATTAATAATTAAAAACTGATAATTAAAAATATGAAATTGAAGATTAGGAATTAATCCTAATTAATCCTTGAATTAATTATTTAGACTCGCGTTGTGTGTTGTCAGTCACGATTTAGTTAATAATTTAGGTTACTAGATATAAGGAAAGAATTGAAAAATTTCCCTCCCTTTTTTCAATTAACTATCTCACTTAAAGAGGGAAGAATAATGGCGGTCTTAAGTAGGTCATTAGCTTATAACTACCATTTGGGTAAATATCAGGAGAGTATAGAAAAAATGGCAACCCTCACACCGGAGTCCTTAGGTGTTAGGTAGCTTAGAGGAGCGAACACTATTCATCCACCGGCTCTCTCACCGTCAACAGGTTAGTTAAACATGTTAGCTTCCGTGAAGCCTAGAAGCAAGCTTACAGTTTTTCAGTTGTGATATATATATACACTTTGGTCCCGCATATAATGTGTTCAGATAAAACGATTCTCTTATAGAACAAGCGACCAAAAATATTAGATAAAAATTATTGTACAGAACGATCGTTACCGTATAGAACGGGGTGGTGGAACTAAGTGAAGCAAATCCGAGGAGTTCTTATACAGAACGAGCGTAATCGTATTGAATGCACCCAGAGATGACGTCACAGGCGTCTGCGCCGCTTGGATGACTCTGTTCCAGCCTCTCTCAGTCGACCTACTACCCTACTGAACGTTGTGTGTGACTAGTTTCGTTTTCAGTGATCACGCATCAGACCGCCAACTTCGACCCACAGACATGCCTGGCCGTGCATCTACAAAACGGAAGGCCATCTTCTTCAATATAAGGAAGGAAGTTATTGCACGGAAAGAGAAAGGAGAGGGAAACACACCCATAGGACGTGATTTGGGCTATCAGAGTCGAGTGTAAGAACAATATGGCACAAAAGAGACAAGATTCATGCATCCATCAAGGCCTATGTGGCTTCCAAGTTAGATTCGAGGAAGCAGGCAACTGATTCAAAGGTAATCAAGATGTAACGGTATTTGAACGCTTGGATTAGTAGGAGTGAATGTGAATAGGTAGTTCTAGACAAGCGAAAAATAATGGAGATGGCTAAAGAGTTCTACCTAACCATTTGTGACAACCAGAAGGTGCAATTGTCTGGTTTTAAGGCCTCTTCAGGATGGTTGTATTGCTTCCTTGAGAGAAAGATCAGAAATGTTAATTCAACCAATGAAGCAGTCTCGGCTGATTCTGTTGTGGCAGATAATTTTCCTGAATTACTAAAGCAAAACCTCGGAGTCCCCATCCCCCTGTACATACATCCCCGTAGGATTAAGGTAAGGAAAACCTTATTTAAAGTTTTTTTTAACCATTTATATTTAATAATTGTTAATAATATGCAGTGTACGTTAATTTCAGGAACAATTTTGGTGACCGATCGAAGAATTGTCGTTTTCTCCATAGGCTACATGTATCACATGGAACAATTTTGCATAGAACGACGTCTTCTATCGACCTATTGGACGTTCTATACGAGACCAAGGTGTATATAGAGGAAGTCTTTGCTATACGATGTTTCGGTTTACGTTAAATTCGCAGATACGATACTAGCCAATTAGTACCCTTTTTTCGATTTACGATACTTGATTCGCAGTTACGATATTAAAAAAAGGCGCCAAAATAGGCGTGGCGAGTTGGGCGTGGCCAAATCGGCGTGGTGGCGCATGCAGCGCCAAACACAGTGAAACCTTGTGCCAAACAGTCAACGATCTCGACGTTCTTCAAACATGCCAGCCCATCAACATCAGCTAGACCATCCACTTCAACAGAGCAATCAACTTCAGGTTTTGAATCGCCCGTCTCACCCTCGACCTCCGCCTAACCGCCTACGTCACCCGCATCAGCTGATCAGATGATTGCATAATTATATTCTTTTCTTTATTCTTGTCTTTATTTTCTTTATTATTTACATTCAATTTGTTTATTTTTACACTAAGTTATGTCTTTATATATGTATCTGAACCTGAAGGAGTGACTTTGGCAATGTGCTGGAACGCATCCCTATCTAATACATGTAAAAATGGGTTCGGTATACGCTATTTCGGTTTACGATAGGGTTTCAAGGAACGCATTGCTATCGTAAAACGAAGATTTCCCGTATATTGCGGTTCACTTTTCGCGGTCCCAGTATTTCGCGGTATTTTCTGTAGGACCTATTATTTTTTATATCGCGTATATTTTCGCCATTTCGCGGCATTCCGCAGCATTGTTTATGAGTTTAAATCTCGCGCGTCACAATAAAATAACCATACGTACTGATTCAGCCAATCAGAGCGAAGGTATTGTTTTCTTGGCCGCTGATTGGCTGTTGTGTTCAAGGGGCTGATTTCACAGTTGCTTCTTATAGTTGTGATTTCCACCACCATCAACAAATCTGATTTCACAGTCATCTTTCGCGGTGTTGTTTCTTTGTATCAATACCCGAAATTAGAACCTTTGGTAACGCACGCTTGGGAGCTTGGGGACCTCCCCAACGGAGCTTAACAAAGCAATTTTTTAGCAAAAAAAAAAAAAAATTTCTTATCCCCATATAGTTATATTATTTCCTGAAATATTTGTGAAAAATTATTTAACAATACAGCAACACGTTATAGGGGTATTATATGAAAAATTTTTAGAAAAATGTGGATGGCGGCGTGAATGCATCAGTCAACGAGGGAGAGAAAAAGATAAGTTTTTGGAAAACAGTATACTCTTATTTTCAAGACAAAACTATATTATTCTGATGGATTTCAATGTGTTTTAAATTAATATGATAACTGTTTCTCGGCATATTGATCAAACCAAAAATAAATCAAACCTAACCTAACCTAACCTAAAGTCCTAACCGGGGGTGTCATTTTAATTTTAATATTACGGTTATTTCTTAATTTGCTTACCTAGTTCAACTATCTAAATACTCAGAAACATACAAGATCTACACAATGAAATAGGTAAGGATGGCTGGAGGATGCTATCTACCGAAATACTGAGACAAATAGTAGTTAGGTTGATTTATTAATGTGGCAGTTATATCAGCGTCAGGAAACCAGTGCAGGCTGTGAACAACGTTCAAGGTAAAAGGTATCCATTGCTCTTGCTCTCTCTCAATATCTTTTGTGTGTTTAAATGTGTTTCTAATATTTTAAAAGTGTGTTTAAAGACCTTAAAATGCTTTTAAAAAGTACCGTAAAAGTTATTAAAACATGCCTAGGGTGTATTTAAATAGGGTATTTCTATTTCGCGGATTTTCACTTATCGCGGGAGGGTCTGGAACGTATCCCCCGCGATGGAGGGGCCGCTAGTGTATATATATATATATGTATTTTTTTTTTTTTTTTTCATACATTAAAAGAGTACTGGCTAGGGGAAAACAAAAATAAGTAAAAAAAAACCCGCTTGTTGCCAGACCCTGTAAAAAACATAAGAACATAAGAAATGAGGAGACTGCAAAAGGCCAGTTAATGACCTACATGAGGCAGCTCCTTGTTCTTCGCCCTTGGAATAATCCAATATTTAGCCATCCCACCTGTCATCCCTATTCATACTCTGATCCAACCGTCTTCAAAAGCTACCTATTGACTCAGAACTTACTACGTGTCTACCCAGCCTATTCCAATCGCTCACGACTCTGTTAGTGAACCAATATCTACCCATGTTTGTCCTGAATCAAAGATTTCTAGATTGTACCCATTTCCACGTGTCCTATCCTGACTACTAAATTCTAAAACCTGATCAATGTTTCCCTTATTAATTCCTTTTACCCATTTGAAAACCTCAATCATATCCCCTCTTGCCCTCCTTCTCTCTAGGGAGTGGAGATTAAGACGTTTTAACCTATCTTTGTAGGGTAAATTTCTCAGCCCATGAATCATCTTGGTCATTCTTCTCTGGACTGCCTCCAAGGAGCCTATATCCTTCCTATAATAAGGGGACCAAAATTGAGCTGCATAATCTAGGTGGGGTCTAACTAGCGCTAAATACAACCTCAGAATGACCTCAGAACTCCTATTTGTCACACACCTACTAAAAAATCCCAGTATATTCTTGGCCCTATTTCTAGCTATAATCCCTGGGTTGCAAGTCACTGCTTACTTGAACTCCCAAGTCTCTCACACTAAATGACCTTCCTAAGGTATTGTCATTTAATGTATAGTCTACAGGCCTATTACCTTTACCTACGCTCATAATGCTACACTTGTTATCATTAAACTGCATCTGCCATTTCTCTGACCACTCATACAGCCTATTTAAGTCATCCTGCAGCATCCTAGCATCATCTAAATTCTTTACCAGTCTTCCTATCTTTGTGTCAACGGCAAATTTACTGATATCACTGTTTATTCCTGTCTCTAAGTCATTTATATAGATTACGAATAACAATGGTCCTAGTACTGATCCCTATGGTACCCCACTAGTGACATTATCCCATTCTGATTTCTTCCCATTAATCTGTACCCTCTGTTCCCTATTAGTAAGCCATCCCCTAATCCACTCTAGTACCTTCCCACCTATGCCGTGCCCCTTGACTTTACTTAACAGTCTCCTATGGGGTACTCTGTCAAAGGCTTTACTGAATTCCAAATAAACTATATCATACTCGACCCCCTTATCTATGGTTTCAAATACTTTCCTATAGAGGATAATAAATTTGTCAGGCAGGATTTCCCCTTGCTAAAACCATGTTGACTATGTCTAATTAGCTTGTGATCATCTAAATGTTTTCTAATTACCCTTGCTATGATAGCTTCTAACATCTTGCCTACCACTGATGTTAAACTATTTGGGCAGTAGTTACTACTTTCTCCCTTATCTCCTTTCTTGAATATAAGAACTATATTTGCCTGCCTCCATAGCCTAGAAACTACTCCTGTGTCTAGGGAATTTCTAAAAATCATCGCAATGGGTTCAACGAGTTCTTCTCTACATTCCCTAAGAATCCTCGGAAAAATGTCGTCCGGCCCTGGAGATTTAGTCTTTTTAAGTTTATCTATTTCCCTACTAACTACTTCCCTACTTATGACTATTTCGCTTAATTTATCAACCTTTTGTCCCCTAAAGATCCGTACTGGCTCCAGTTCCCTACCCGACTCTTCCTGAGAAAATACGGACAAGAAGTATTTATTTAATTCCTTACTAATTTCCTCACCATTTTCTATCAAGCTGCCATCCATTCCTTTATGAGGTTCTTTCCTTTGTTTTAGCATTGTACAGCTGATAGAATCCCTTTGGATCCTTCTGGGCATCTCTAGCAGTCCTAACCTAATAGTTCCTCTTTGCGGTCCTATTATCCTTTTTAATTTTCCTAGCTAGGTCATTATATGGAGTAGGCAGTAGACACCTGCCGCCCGGTGGAATACTCCAGGAGAGGTACTTACGGGGGTGTAGGCAGTGCTGCAGACAGAGTGATTCCCCGTGTACTCTCTTCCCGGTTCCCTTAGTGTCTCATTTACACAAGAGAGCAGCTGCAGCCTGCCCTCTAAAGACAACTTCTTCTACTACCTACATAACATTACTACACCTTACACTTTTATACTCTCTTCAAATCAAAATTTAAAAATGGCTTCACCACACCCAGCCTCGGAGTCCCCATCTGGGGAGGGGACCACAAATGTACCCAGGTCGGACTGCCCCTCTGCTGATGACCTCGGGTGTCTTGACACTTCCTCTAATACTTTTACTCTCGATTTCTGCAACATTCGTGGCCTTAGATCTAATTTCCAATCTGTGGAACACCATCTCTCCTCCACTAAACCTCATCTTCTCTTCCTAACTGAAACACAGTTGTCTGTGACTACTGACAGCAGCCCCTTCTCTGTTCCCTCCTACTTTCTCTATCCTCATTTTCAATCCAAAGCTAGCTGTTGCGCATATGTGCGTAACGACATTACTTGCTCTCGTGCCCACAATCTTCAATCTTCAGAATTTTCTACCATCTGGCTAAGACTTCAATGTCACTCTCTAACTAAATTCATCTGTGCTGTATATCTCTCACCTAATTCCTCTGACTATGTAAAATTCTTTGACTATTTGACTTCCAAGGTGGAGCACATCCTATCTCACTTTCCTTATGCTGAGATCTCCATTTTAGGGGATTTCAATGTTCACCACCAGCTTTGGCTTTCATCTTCTTTCACTGACCAACCTGGTGAACAAATCTTCAACTTTGCTATCCTTCATGACCTAGAGCAGCTAGTGCAGTTCCCTACCCGTATCCCTGACCGCCTTGGAGACACGCCCAACATTCTTGATCTTTTCCTAACTTCCAACCCTTCAGCTTACTCTGTTAAACTTTCCTCTCCGTTGGGCTCCTCCGATCACAATCTTATTTCCGTTACCTGTCCTATCACTCCAGTGCAGCCTCAGGACCCGCCTAAGCAGAGGTGCTTCTGGCATTTCAACTCTGCTAAGTGGGAAGACCTGAGGCAGTACTATTCTGATTTTCCTTGGGATGATTATTGCTACCATGTCAGAGATCCTTCTCTGTGTGCAGAGCGCATAACAGAGGTGATTATCTCTGGCATGGAGCTATACATTCCTCATACTTTCTCTAATACTAAAGCTAAAAAGCCCTGGTTTAACTCTGCTTGTTCTCGTGCTGTCAATGATAGAGGCGGCTCACAAACGGTACCGTAGCCATCCATCTGCTGAAACTCATGCCCTATATATTTCTGCCCGTAATCATGCCAAATCTATTGTCCAACTTACTAAAAACTCTTTCATCAATAGAAAATGTCAAAGTCTTTCCAACTCTAAATCTTCTCGTGATTTCTGGCATCTAGCCAATAATATTTCTAACAATTTTACTTCTTCATCTTTCCCTCCTTTACTTCAACCAGATGGCCCCACAGCTGTATCTTCTTTCTCTAAAGCTGAACTCTTCGCTCAAACCTTTGCTACCAACTCTACTTTGGATGATACTGGGCATATTCCTCCTACTCCTCCACCCTCTGACTACTTCATCCCTAAAATTAAAATTCTTTATTATGACGTTTTCCAGGCCCTCTCTGGCCTTGATTCTCGGAAGGCTTACGGTCCAGATGGAGTCCCTCCTTTCGTTCTCAAAAACTGTGCTTCCAAAATCGCTCACTGCCTGGTCAAACTCTTTCGTCTGTATCTCTCTACTTCTACCTATCCTTCTTGCTGGAAGTTTGCTCACATTCAACCTGTCCCTAAAAAGGGTGACCGCTCCAATCCTTCTAACTACCGCCCTATAGCTTTGATTTCCTGCCTTTCTAAAGCCTTTGAATCTGTCCTTAACAAGAAGATAATGAGGCATCTATCAGCTCACAACCTTCTCTCTGATTGCCAGTATGGTTTCCGTAAAGGCCGATCTACTGGTGATCTTCTTGCTTTCCTAACTGAATCTTGGTCATCCTCTTTTAGGGACTTCGGTGAAACCTTTCCTGTCGGCCTTGACATATCGAAAGCCTTCGATAGAGTCTGGCATAAATCTTTAATTTCTAAACTACCCTCTTACGGATTCTATCCTCTCTGTACCTTCATCTCTAGTTTCCTTTCCGACCGGTCTATTGCTGCTGTAGTGGACGGTCATTGTTCTTCTCCTAAAAGTATCAACAGTGGTGTTCCTCAGGGTTCTGTCCTATCACCCACTCTCTTTCTATTATTCATCAATGATCTCCTAAATCTGACTCAATGCCGTATCCACTCCTATGCTGATGACACCACCTTGCATTTTTCAATGTCGTACAACAGACGCCCAACCCAACAAGAATTAAATGACTCAAGGCGAGATGCTATAGGACGCTTAACTTCTGATCTTTCACTTGTTTCTGATTGGGGCAGAGCAAACCTAGTTTTGTTCAATGCCTCAAAAACTCAATTTCTACAACTATCTACTCGACATAACCTTCCAGATAACTATCCCCTCTTCTTCAATGACACTCAACTTCCCCTCTCCACCACATTAAAGTCACTCGGTCTATCCTTTGCTAAAAATCTAAACTGGATATTTCATATCTCTACTCTTGCTAAATCAGCTTCCAAGAAGTTAGGTGTCCTATGGCGTCTGCGTCCATTTTTCTCTTCCTCTCAGCTGCTTGCTCTGTACAGGGGCCTTATCCGCCCATGTATGGAGTATGGCTCACATGTCTGGGGGGGCTCAACTCACACAGCTCTTTTAAACAGGCTGGAGTCTAAAGCTTTTCGTCTCATCAACTCTCCTCCTCTAACTGACTTTCTTGATTCTGTAAGTCACCGCCGCAATGTTGCATCTTTATCTATCTTTTACCGCTATTTTCATGCTGACTGCTCTTCTGAACTTGCTAACTGCATGCCTCCCCCACTCCCGCGGCCTCGCTGCACAAGACTTTCTACTTCTTCTCATCCTTATTCTGTCCATCTTCCTAATGCAAGAGTTAACCAGTATCTTCACTCTTTCATCCCTTACACTGGTAAACTCTGGAACTCTCTTCCTTTGTCTGTTTTTCCACCTGCCTATGACTTGAACTCTTTCAAGAGAGGTGTGTCAAGACACCTCTAATGTTAACTGGATCTCCACCCCTTGCTTCTATTCTCCTACTGTCCTCTTTACAGGGTCTGGCAACAAGCGGGATTTTTTTTTTTTTACTTATTTCTGTTTTCCCTTAGCCACTACCCTTTTAATATAAAAAAAAAAAAAAAAAAAATTATACTGCCCTACTACCTGTACTGCTCCCCTTTTAATTTTCCAATCGAGTCCCATTTTTAATCCAATTTCCCTTTTAATGCTGCTATTCATCCATTTTTGATCATTTCTATTTGACCTAATCCTCCTCTTAGGTATATACTGTTCCTGCCCTGTATGAATTTCCATAACTATGCTATTATAATGCAATTTTACCTCAATATTTTGATCCTCCTCTCTGCCTTCTCCCATTCCCTTCCAATCTATACTCTAGAGGTGGTGTCTGAGGCCCTGGTAATTGGCTTTTCTAAAATCTGGTACTAAAGCAGTGTTTTGTTCTACCTCCCTCTTTGAATTAATCTTGAATCTAATTTCATGGTGGTCACTAACATCAAATCTCGCTCCTATCTCAACCTGACTGACCAAAGTTTCATTATTCGTGAAGACCAGATCTAAAATATTTCCCTGTCTCATTGGTTCCCTTACAAATTGTTTGAAAAATTCATCCTGGACGACATTTAAGAATTTCTCCGAGCTCCCGTCTCCTGTCATACTATCCCAGTCTATTCTCCTATAATTAAAGTCCCCCATAATGGACACATTATTATACCTAGATGCCCTTGCAAGCTCTTGCATGAGGGGTGCACTAGCTGCTTCGTCTAAATCCGGAGGCCTATATATAATCCCTACAACAAACTTTTTCCCTCCTATAATAATGTCAAAATAATCCATAATGATACCGTATTCCTATCTGTTTTTATATATTTATTTTTTTTTAATTTTTTTTTTTTATATATATCATTAACCGTTGGCACTAGTAGACATATGGAGGCACAGATGATCGTGCCTTGCCTGTTATTTGGTATAGGTTTTAAAATTTTTATAGTGACGCCTCGAATGATTTAGTTCTCTCTTGAATGTTTTGAGAACGTGTGAGGCTTATTACTGCTACAGCCTCAGATGCATATTAATGTTGTAAGTCCCGTCTGAGGACAGTATGGCAGCAATTTGGGTAGTCTTTGGCCACTCGGCGGTGATATCAAATATTGAAAAGTGGTCAGCAGATATCGGGGATTCGAACCCGGGATCCTAGGCTCCCATGCCTGAACGCTGACCACAAAGCTATTTAATGTGTTTCTAACGTGCAGTGCTACACCTCCCCCTCTCCTCCTTTCTCTATCCCTGTGAAAAAAAAGTGTACCCATCTATTCCTACTTCAGGTAAGAAATGTTTGCCTGCAATATCTAACCAAGTTTCTGTAATACCTATAATATCTAACTCTTCTACACATGCGATACCTCTAAGTGTGTGTATCTTATTTATTATAGTTCTGATGTTTGTATAAAAGACACTAAGTTCATGTACCTCCCTCTCTTTATCCCGTCCTTTGTCACTATTACCCTTACCTCTATTAATATTTAGTTTCCCTGACTGGACTGCCTAACTGCCCTCTCAAGACACTCACTAAGGAGAAATATAGACATGGGGGCGAAGTCCAATTTAATGTGAGAGGTGTCTTGACACTCCTCTTTTGAAAGAGTTTGTCATAGGCAGGTGGAAAAACAGACAAAGGAAGAGAGTTCCAGAGTTTACCAGTGTAAGGGATGAGAGAGTGAAGATACTGGTTACCTCTTGCATTAGGAAGATGTACAGAATAGGGATGAGAAGAAGTAGAAAGTCTTGTGCAGCGAGGCCGCAGGAGGGGGGGAGGCATGCAGTTAGCAAGTTCAGAAGAGCAGTCAGCATGAAAATAGCGGTAGAAGATAAATAAAGATGCAACATTGCGGCGGTGACTTAAAGAATCAAGACAGTCAGTTAGAGGAGGAGAGCTGATTAGATGAAAAGCTTTAGACTCCACCCTGTTTAGTAGTGCTGTATGAGTTAAGCCCCCCCAGACATGAGAGCCATACTCCATACATGGGCGGATAAGGCCCCTGTACAGAGCAAGCAACTGAGAGGGAGAGAAAAATGGACGCAGACGCCATAGGAAACCTAACTTCTTGGAAGCTGATTTAGCAAGAGTAGAGATATGAAATTGCCAGTTTAGATTTTTAGTAAACGATAGACCGAGTGTGTTTAATGTGGAGAAGATGGGAAGTTTAGTGTCATTGAAGAAGAGGGGATAGTTATCTGGAAGGTTATGTCGAGTAGATAGTTGTAGAAATTGAGTTTTTGAGGCATTGAACAAAACCAGGTTTGCTCTGCCCCAATCAGAAACTAGTGAAAGATCAGAAGTTAAGCATCCTATAGCATTTTGCCTTGAGTCATTTAATTCTTGTTGGGTTGGGCGGCTGTTGTACAACGTTGAAAAATGCAAGGTGGTGTCATCAGCATAGGAGTGGATACGGCATTGAGTCAGATTTAGGAGATCATTGATGAATAATAGAAAGAGAGTGGGTGATAGGACAGAAGCCTGAGGAACACCCCTGTTGATAGTTTTAGGAGAACAATGACTGTCCACTACAGCAGCAATAGACCTTCGGAAAGGAAACTGGAGATGAAGGTACAGAGAGAAGGATAGAAACCGTAGGAGGGTAGTTTAGAAATTAAAGATTTATGCCAGACTCTATCGAAGGCTTTCGATATGTCAAGGCCAACAGCAAAGGTTTCACCGAAGTCCCTAAAAGAGGATGACCAAGATTCAGTTAGGAAAGCAAGAAGATCACCAGAAGATCAGCCTTTATGGAAACCATACTGGCAATCAGAGAGAAGGTTGTGAGCTGGTAGATGCCTCATTATCTTCTTGTTAAGGACAGACACAAAGGCTTTAGAAAGGCAGGAAATCAAAGCTATAGGGCGGTAGTTAGAAGGATTGGAGCGGTCACCTTTTTTAGGGACAGGTTGAATGTGAGCAAACTTCCAGCAAGAAGGATAGGTAGAAGTAGAGAGACACAGATGAAAGAGTTTGACCAGGCAGTGAGCGAGTTCGGTAGCACAGTTTTTGAGAACAACAGGAGGGACTCCATCCGGACTGTAAGCCTTCTGAGAATCAAGCCCACAAAGGGCCTGGAAAACGTCAACGTCATAATAAAGAATTCTAATTTTAGGGATGAAGTAGTCAGACGGTGGATGAGTAGGAGGAATATGCCCAGTATCATCCAAAGTAGAGTTGGTAGCAAAGGTTTGAGCGAAGAGTTCAGCTTTAGAGAAAGAAGAGACAGCTGTGGGGCCATCTGGTTGAAGTAAAGGAGGGAAAGATGAAGTAAAATTGTTAGAGATATTATTGGCTAGATGTCAGAAATCACGAGAAGAGTTAGAGTTGGAAAGACTTTGACAATTTCTATTGATGAAAGAGTTTTTAGTAATTTGGAGAATAGATTTGGCATGATTACGGGCGGAAATATATAGGGCATGAGTTTCAGCAGATGGATGGCTACGGTACCATTTGTGAGCCGCCTCTATCATTGACAGCACGAGAACAAGCAGAGTTAAACCAGGGCGTTTTAGCTTTAGTATTAGAGAAAGTATGAGGAATGTATAGCTCCATGCCAGAGATAATCACCTCTGTTATGCGCTCGGCACATAGAGAAGGATCTCTGACATGGAAGCAATAATCATCCCAAGGAAAATCAGAATAGTACTGCCTTAGATCCTCCCACTTAGCAGAGTTGAAATGCCAGAAGCACCTCTGCTTAGGCGGGTCCTGAGGCTGCACTGGAGTGATAGGACAGGTAACGGAAATAAGATTGTGATCGGAGGAGCCCAACGGAGAGGAAAGTTTAACAGAGTAAGCTGAAGGGTTGGAAATTAGGAAAAAATCAAGAATGTTGGGCGTGTCTCCAAGGCGGTCAGGGATACGGGTAGGGAACTGCACTAGCTGCTCTAGGTCGTGAAGGATAGCAAAGTTGAAGATTTGTTCACCAGGTTGGTCAGTGAAAGAAGATGAAAGCCAAAGTTGGTG
This sequence comes from Metacarcinus magister, assembly GCA_029783475.1. Taxonomy (NCBI): domain Eukaryota; kingdom Metazoa; phylum Arthropoda; class Malacostraca; order Decapoda; family Cancridae; genus Metacarcinus; species Metacarcinus magister. The sequence continues at coordinate 66,562 of JAPQNM010001447.1, read as the reverse complement.
GTGAACACTGAAATCCCCTAAAATGGAGATCTCAGCATAAGGAAAGTGAGATAGGATGTACTCCACTTTGTAAGTCAAATAGTCAAAGAATTTTACATAGTCAGAGGAATTAGGTGAGAGATATACAGCACAGATGAATTTAGTGAGAGAGTCACATTGAAGTCTTAGCCAGATGGTAGAAAATTCTGAAGATTCAAGATTGTGGGCACGAGAGCCAGCTTTGGATTGAAAATGAGGATAGAGAAAGTAAGAGGGAACAGAGAAGGGGCTGCTGTCAGTAGTCACAGACAACTGTGCTTCAGTTAGGAAGAGAAGATGAGGTTTAGTGGAGGAGAAATGGTGTTCTCCAGATTGGAAATTAGATCTAAGGCCACGAATGTTGCAGAAATCGAGAGTAAAAATATTAGAGGAAGTGTCAAGACACCCGAGGTCGTCAGCAGAGGGGCAGTCCGACCTGGGGACATTTGTGATCCCCTCCCCAGATGGGGACTCCTAGGCTGGGTGTGGTAAAGCCATTTTAAATTTTGATTTGAAGAGTGTAAATGTACAAAGGAGTACAAAGGAAGAACAGACAGCAACAGTCCTACTGGACCTAACGAGGCTGTCTGTTTAGCTACACTACTACTATATCTACTTGATAAGAGACAAAAGGACAGCAAAGTGGAAGGTTCCTCCCCAACCACCCCTCCCTCCAGCCGAAGCTGGCCGGTAGAGGAAGTGATATCATGTATGGAAAAACTATCATGGAATTTGTATAGGAAAGTGAGAAAAACAAGGAGTAATCTATGCTATAAAAGAAAATTAATTTACGCAGTAGTGATATATTCAACTTGGTGAACGGATGCTAAGTGCTTATCAAGTTTCTTCTTAAACGATTCAATTGTAATACTGTTAACTATGTGTGCTGGGAGAGAATGTGTAAGGTCTAGTAATGTTATGTAGATAGTAGAAGAAGTTGTCTTTAGAGGACAGGCTGCAGCTGCTCTCTTGTGTAAATGAGACACTAAGGGAACCGGGAAGAGAGGACACGGGGAATCACTCAGTCTGCAGCACTGCCTACATCCCCGTAAGTACCTCTCCTGGAGTATTCCACCGGGCGGCAGGTGTCTACTGCCTACTCTTATATATATATATATATATATATATATATATATATATATATGTATAGTGGTGCCTCGGTATACGTCCTTAATCCGTTCCAGATCCCTGGAATTATACCAAAAAGGACGTATACCAAACAAATTTTTCCCATAAGAAATAAATGGAAAATGATTAATCTGTTCCCATGAAATGAATTTACAAAAAATTTACGCGTATAAAATACAAATTCACGCGAAAATTCACAGAGCTATAGCGAGGGTTGTTCATCAATGGAAGGAACTGGTGTACTGATGCATATTTCCAAATCTTGGGATCGATATCCTTCCACCCCGCCCTCTCCAGTGACGTAGCATGACTGCCTCGTGATTGGAACTAAAACACTTGAACCGAGTTTCCCAAATCAATATTCACAAGTTATAACAAAATAGTGAGAGAGAGAGAGAGAGAGAGAGAGAGAGAGAGAGAGAGAGACAGAGAGAGAGAGAGAGAGAGAGAGAGAGAGAGAGAGAGAGAGAGAGAGAGAGAGAGAGAGAGAGAGAGACCAGCAGCAGCTACAACAGTCACAACCCCACCACCAGGGGCAGCGGCAGCAGCGTTGGCGGCAGCAGCCTCGGTGGCAGCAGCATCGGGGGCAGCAGCAGCAGCAGCAGCAGCAGTGGCGACAGCAGCAGCAGTGGCGACAGCAGCAGCAGCAGCAACAGCTACAGTAAGGACTGTGGCAACAACTGCAGCCACAACAACAACACCAGCGCCAACACGACACTCCCGGTCCCGCCTGTCATTTGGACAGCCTGGAGCACCGAAGAAGAGTTGGTGCCCTCACAGTGTTGCACAAGGCGCAGGTGAAGCACACACCGCACTTGACAGCCTTGAGGGTCCCATGGAGGAAATACCAGCACATCACGAGGACGGTGGTGTCAAGTGATCTCCTCCTGGATGTCCCGCGGACCCACACAGCCAGCTGTCAACGTGCCTTCACCTGGACCACAGCAACACTGTGGAATGCCTTCACAGCTGACGTTCTAGTCCATGAAATGACAACTCAACAAGTGAAGGCAGCGGCCCACTCGTGGTGTCGCACACACCCTCTTTAAGTGCCGCAAAAAAAAGACAACTCATTGTGTGCATTTCCATACAGAAACAGGCTAGCTTTCAGATAGCTCTCCCGAAGGAGGGCCTCTTTAGTTAGCCTCATGTAACATTTGTATATCTTTTATAACCACCTATACATATGCTATGTTAACTTTGTTTGAATAAAAGGAGAGAGAGAGAGAGAGAGAGAGAGAAAGAGGGAGGTTGGGAGTCACAGAGAGGAGAGGGAGGGAGGGAGGCAGGCGAGGCAAGTAGGAGAGCGAGCCCAGCCAATCACGAGGCAGAGTCATGCTACGTCACTGGAGAGGGTGGGATGGGAGAATATCGAGCCCAAATTTCGGAAATATTATGTACTGACGCTCAGATATATATATATATATATATATATATATATATATATATATATATATATATATATATATATATAAAATACTGTCGATGCTCGATTTAACGGACTAAAGTGGAGGGAACCCTCTCCGTTAGTGTAAAAAGTCTGTTTCTTGGTTAAATGCCATAAAATGGCAATCCGGAAAAAAATATAGGGTAAAACGCATAACTTTTGGGTAATAAAATGTAAAAACCTTCATATTTATTATCTCTCTCTCTCTCTCCAGTCCTTGACGAGAGAAAGAGAGAGAGAGAGAGAGAGAGAGAGAGAGAGAGAGAGAGAGAGAGAGAGAGAGAGAGAGAGAGAGAGGGAGATAGAGAGGTGGGTGTGTTGCCTTTGCCCTCTTCTGTGAGCTAGTGATCTCGCGCCTGCGCACCTCCACCCAGTCACTCTACACTAGCTGGACATTTCAAACTGCTACAGTGGGAACAGAGTCACCCAAGTGGCGCAGACACCTGTGACGTCAGCACTACGTCATCCCAGGTGCGTTCAATATGATTACGCTCGTTCTGTATAAGAACTCCTCGGATTTGCTTCACTTATTTCCTCAACCCGTTCTACCCGGTCACGATCGTTCCGTACAATAATTTTCATTTAATATTTTTGGTCGCTCGTTCTATAAGAAAATTGTTCTATCTGAACACGTTCTATGCGGGACCAGGGTGTGTATATGTGTATATATATATATATATATATATATATATATATATATATATATACATATATATACATATATATATATATATATATATATATATATATATATATATATATATATATATATATATATACACTGGAATCTTGCATTACAAGTTTAATTCGTTCCATGACCAAGCTCGTTTTACGATTTGTTCGTTTTGCAAATCAATTTTCCCCATTGAAATTAATTGAAATTGATCCCTTCTAAGTCCAAAAAACCATCCCCAAAAAATTTGTTCTATGTTCTTTAAAACAGAAAACATAATACAGGGTAAAGATTTGTTTCCTTAACCACTCAATAGTTAGGTATCGTTACGTTTAGTTAGGTTTGGTTGGGTTAGTTTTTGTTAGGCTTATGCTGTGTTAATTTAGAAGCTATCAAATGTTTTCTATGACTAAAAGTAAGTTCTTGGTGTTGTGTGAGGTGCAGACGCCATTTTCTTTGGTAGCCACATGCCATTCTGGTGAAGATGTAAAAATTAACCGAAAAAAATAGCTTTGTTAGCATAATCTTCCCAGAGCTGCAGTAATAAGCCTAACCAAAACTACCCAACATAACCTAACTAAACCTAACAATAAACCTAACAACCAAAAAAATTTTTTTTTTTTTTTCAAAAAGGATGCAAAAGAAATAATATAAACTGGTTTTATTAATTTGATTACCTTAAAGATGGGATGATTTGTGCGCAAGAATGACGATGGAGGAGGAGGAGGATTGTTATTGTTTGGGAGGTCCACTACACGAGTTCCTTTCTCATGTTTACCATTGATTTCCTTCTTAATTTCTACCGTTATTAGCTTTTTCCTTTTCTCAGTACTTTTCTTTGCACTAGTCTTACGACCCATGGTAACACAACTACAGTAATTATTATAAAATAATAGCGAAAATACACACAATACTATAAGAAAAACACTGGTAAAACACAATAGTGATGCTTCCACAAGATATCCACGTGAACTGAGCCAGCGGTTCTCATGCTTGTCGGGAGACCATGTGCGAGCCTAACGGTCACTGCATGAACCTAGCTCGTAAAGCAGATTTCTACTCGTAAAACAAGACAAAAATTTGCCCAAGCCTCGGCTCGTTCTACAAATTACTTGTTATATGGTGCACTCATAATGCAAGGTTCCAGTATATATATACAGTAAAACCTCGATATAATGAACCCGCTAATAGCGAATTTCGGATATAACGAACGTCATTTCCTGGCCGAACCAACTCGGATATAACGAACCAAAGTTCGTTATATCCAAGGCGTGGGGTGAGCCGTCCGAACTCTCCACTTTGTTTGAACATGAACGCGCTGACGCACACACCACTCAGTCCACAGTTAGCTCTCACTGTGAAGGGTTCGTCGCGCTCGTGCTCTCGCCACTTGCTACCTACTACATATACCTACTATCTACAGTAAATTGTTTGTTAATTTTTGTCTAATGTAACATACCAATACACTTAAATTCAGTACCCCTGTAACAACTCTATATGAACACGTCTTAACGAACGAAACCCTGCATATAGAGAACTCGTTCGATATTTTTACCAAACTTCGGATATAATGAATTATCAGATATACGTCAGACATCCTGCCCAATTGGTTTGTTATATCGAGGTCTTACTGTATATATATATATGTATATATATATATATATATATATATATATATATATATATATATATATATATATATATATATAAACTAGTGGCCCCTCCATCGCGGGGGATACGTTCCAGACCCTCCCGCGATAAGTGAAAATCCGCGAAATAGAAATACCCTATTTAAATACACCCTAGGCATGTTTTTATAATTTTTTCAGTACTTTTAAAAGCATTTTAAGGTCTTTAAGCACTTTTTAAATAATAAAAACACATTTAAACACGTAAAAGATATTGAGAGAGCAAGGGCAATGGATAATTTTTACCTTGAAGGTTGTTCACAGCCTGCACTGGTTTCCTGACGCTGATATAGCTGCCACATTAATAAATCAACCCAACTACTATTTGTCTCGGTATTTCGGTAAATAGCATCCTCCAGCCATCCTTACCTATTTCATTGTGTAATCTTTTATCTTTCTGAGTATTTAGATAGTTGAACTAGGTAAGCAAATTAAGAAATAACCCTAATATTAAAATTTAAATGATTAGGGGGTCCAGCGGGCGACACCCCCGGTTAGGATGTTAGGTTAGGTTAGGTTTGATTTATTGTTGGTTTGATCATTTTGCCGAGAAACGGTTATCATATTAATTCAAAACACATCGAAATACATCAGAATAATATAGTTTTGTCTTGAAAATAGGATACTGTTTTCCAAAAACTTATCTTTTTCTCTTCCTCGTTGACTGATGCGTTCACGCCGCCATCCACATTTTTCTAAAAAAATTTCATATCATCATACCCCTACAACATGTTGCTGTATTGTTAATTAATTTTTCACATATATTTCAGGAAATAATATAACTATATGGGGATAAGAATTTGATTTTTTTGCTAAAAAATTGCTTTGTTAAGTTCCGTTGGGGAGGTCCCCAAGCTCCCAGTCTGCGTTACCAAAGGTTCCAATTTCGGGTATTGATACAAACAAACAACACCGCGAAAGATGACTGTGAAATCGGATTTGTTGATGGTGGTGGAGATCACTGTTCATTGGTAACGATCACAACTATAGGAAGCGACTGTGAAATCACCCCCTAGAACACAACAGCCAATCAGCGGCCGAGAAAACAATACCGACGTTCTGATTGGCTGAATCAGTACGTACGGCTATTCTATTGTGATGCGCGAAATTTAAACTCATAAACAATGCTGCGGAATGCCGCGATATGGCGAAAATATACGCGATATAAAAAATAATAGGTCTTACAGAAAAAACCTCGAAATACCGGGACCGCGAAAAGTTAACCGCGATATAGCGAGGAATTAGTTGATATATATATATATATATATATATATATATATATATATATACACACCTTGGTCCCGCATAGAACGTGTTCAGATAGAACGATTCTCTTATAGAACGAGCGACCAAAAATATTAAATACAAATTATTGTACAAAACGATCGTGATCATATAGAACGGGATAGCGGAAATAAGTGAAGCAAATCCGAGGAGTTTTTATACAGAACGAGCGTAATCGTATTGAACGCACCCAGAGATTATGTAGTGCTGACGTCACAGGCGTCTGCGCCGCTTGGATGACTCTGTGCCCGCCTCCTTCAGTCGAACTACTACCCTACCGAACGTTGTGTGTGACTAGTTTCGTTTTCAGTGATCACGCATCTG
>JAPQNM010001447.1:20000-52500 GCA_029783475.1 Metacarcinus magister | reverse complement strand
TCACCATGGAGGCTTGACAGTCGGTGCAGGTGTCGGTCCAGGTGAAGTCCCCCCAGATGTGCCGTGAAGCTCAGATGCCAGGGTGAGGGGTCGTGAAGCTGATGAAAAGCGATGATTTGCATCTGTAGTTCCATTAGCATAGAGCGACCATGATGCCTGGGAGTGTAAGAAGACGACACGGCAGTGGAAGAGGGCGTCTGCTGGAGCGTTGTCTGCACCGTACTGTACTATCCACGGGCGAGTAGAGTAATCCACAGGGCGATGAGTAATCCACAGGGTGATGAATAATCCACAGGGCGGTGAGTGGCGATGAAAATCACTTTAACGCCGCGAGGCGGGGGGTAGGGGTTGAACATGACCCGAGAAGGCGTCAGAGGGTGTAGAGTGCGTGTGAGGCGGCTGAAGACGCAGTAAGGCGTCTGAGGGTTGTAGAGGCCGCGCATGCGTGCGCATTAGGCCGCTGAAGACGCAATAGGCGTCTGAGGGGGCAGGGCATAAGGCCGTGCCGATGACGCAGTGAGGGCGTCTGAGGGGGTAGAGGCCGCGCATGCGTGCGCATTAGGCCGCTGAAGACGCAGTGAAGGCGTCTGAGGGGGCACAGAGGGTGCCAGGGTGGGTGGGAGGGGGAACCTTACAAGTGACAGCTACACAAGTGTGTAGAATATTCCCGTCCGTCGGCTCATTCTCACGAACCCCATAATGGAGGTGAGACTTTTTGCCTTGGGAGTGTGAAAGCGAATGAATCTGTAAGACCCAGGCCTTCACACTAGGAACATGTGCTCTTTGTTCAGCACAGGCAGTATGTCACTGTTTGACCATAGCTCACTCTTGGGTCACCAATTGTAGCATTGGGTGCTTGTGAGTGTTTGTAGCTAGTTGGTCCACTGGAGAATGAGAAAACTCAGATCCAGTTAAGGTTATTTATTTTATCAAAAATACAGACTGTAGGTAACAATTGCTGAAGAGTTGTGGAATATGGTATTTTGAATATGCGCACTGTTTGATGACAGTGCGCACCAAGTTGATAGGTGTGCGCTGAGTTTGCAGCGCAACTAAATAAATAATAATATAATAAAAAGAAAAACATAAATAAAAATATATATAGAGTACAATGAATATTGAAAAATATAATAAAAAATTAAGTTATAATAGTATATGGTGGAGCAACACATTCTCACCAGAGCTGCTAACCGCACGTTCTCTATGGTGAGTTGGGGAGACTGCTACACATGCAGCGAAATCTGACAACTAGTCATTCTCGCGCCACCATTACAAACACAGTGAAACCTTGTGCCAAACAGTCAACGATCTCGACGTTCTTCAAACATGCCAGCCCATCAACATAAGCTGGACTATCCACTTCAACAGAGCAATCAACTTCAGGTTTTGAATCACCCGCCTCACCCTCGACCTCCGCCTCACCGCCTACGTCACCCGCATCATCTGATCAGATGATTGCATAATTATATTTTCTTCTTTATTCTTTTCTTTATTTTCTTTATTATTTACATTAAATTTGTTTATTTTTACAATAAGGTATGTCTCTATGTATGTATCTGAACCTGAAGGAGTGACTTTGGCAATGTGCTGGAACGCATCCCTATCTAATACGGAAAGTCTTTGCTATACGATAATTCGGTTTACGTTAAATTCGCAGATACGATACTAGCCAATTAGTACCCTTTTTTCGATTTACGATACTTGATTCGCAGTTACGATATTAAAAAAAGGCGCCAAAATCGGCATGGCGAGTTGGGCGTGGCCAAATCGGCGTGGTGGCGCATGCAGCGCCAAACACAGTGAAACCTTGTGCAAAACAGTCAACGATCTCAACGTTCGTCAAACATGCCAGCCCATCAACATCAGCTGGACCATCCACTTCAACAGAGCAATCAACTTCAGGTTTTGAATCGCCCGACTCACCCTCGACCTCCGCCCGCATCAGCTGATCAGATGATTGCATAATTATATTCTTTTCTTTATTTTCTTTATTATTTACATTCAATTTGTTTATTTTTACACTAAGTTATGTCTTTATGTATGTATCTGAACCTGAAGGAGTGACTTTGGCAATGTGGTGGAACGCATCCCTATCTAATACATGTAAAAATAGGTTCGGTATACGCTATTTTGGTTTACGATAGGGTTTCAAGGAACGCATTGCTATCGTAAAACGAAGATTTCCTGTATATATATATATATATATATATATATATATATATATATATATATTTATATATATATATATATATATATATATATATATATATATATATATAAAGGGTGACCGCTCCAATCCTTCAAACTACCGCCCTATAGCTTTGATTTCCTGCCTTTCTAAAACCTTTGAGTCTGTCCTTAATAAGAAGATAATAAGGTATATATCAATTCACAACCTTCTCTCTGATTGCCAGTATGGTTTCCAGGAAGGCCGGTTTACTTATGATCTTCTTGCTTCATCCTTTTTTAGGGGCTTTGGTGAAACCTTTGCTGTCGGGCTTGACATATCGAAAGCCTTCGATAGAGTCTGGCATAAATCTTTAATTTATACACTACCCTTCTATGGATTCTATCCTTCTCTCTGTACCTTCATCTCCAGTATTCTTTCTGACTGTTCTATTGCTGCTGTAGTGGATGGTCACTGTTTTTCTCCTAAACCTATCAACAGTGGTGTTCTTCAGGGTTTTGTCACTCTCTTTCCATTATTTATCAATGATCTCCTAAATCTGACTCAATGCCCTATCCACTCATATGCTGATGAAGCCACCTTGTATTTTTCAATGTTGTACAACAGATGCCCAACCCAACAAGAATTACCTGATTCAAGATGAAATGATATACGACGCCTAATTTCTGATCTTTCACTAGTTTCTGATTGGGGCAGAGCAAACCTGGTTCTGTTCAATGCCTCAAAATTTCAATTTCTACAACTATCTACTTGACATAACCTTCCAGATAACTATCCCCTCTTCTTCAATGACACTCAACTTCCCCTCTCCTCCACATTAAACACATTCAGCCTATCCTTTACTAAAAATCTAAACTGGTAATTTCATATCTCTACTCTTACTAAATCAGCTTCCAAGAAGGTAGGTCTCCTATGGCGCATGTATCCATTTTTCTCTCCCTCCCAGCTGCTTGCTCTATACAGGGGCCTTATCCGCCCATGTATGGAGTATGGTACTCATGTCTGGGGGTGTTCAACTCACACAGCTTTACTAAACAGGATAAAGTCTAAAGCTTTTCGTCTCATCAACTCTCCTCCTCTAACTGACTGTCTTGATTCTTTAAGTCATCAACGCAATGTTGCATCTTTATCTCTTTTCTACCGCTATTTTCATGCTAACTGCTCATCTGAACTTGCTAACTTCATGTGTAATGCCCGAAATCTTTGTCTTGTACAGTACCCCCCCTACCATTCTTTAAATCAGTTTTCTATGAAAAGAAAATTATTTCCTTATATTAGCTTAAATAACATTCATTTCCAATTAAAATCAAACTCCATATCTTAAAGTAATTAACTTAACTAGATTTCCCTTCATAAGTTTGATAAGACAAAAGATGATGTAACATCTTATTAACCTTACCCAAACACAGTTTTCGCGCCACATCCCAGCTGAGTTACCAAGTGACCTCAGTTTTTCTCATGTATTAGTTGAAATCAAGTTCATTAGCTTAAATAGTAACACTTTTTCTACACCAAAATTAATCCTATATAATTTAGTAATAATCTCATATCTCAATGATCTGTAATTATAGAAATCAAATGTAAGAAAATTCTTAATGAGTCACCCTTATAGACGCTATCCTGCCTTCGCGGGAATCCATTGTTAAGCTCAGTCCGCGTCTCTTCCCCCCCACGATCAGGTCGGTGTATTGAGTGTTACCTAAACATCTCTTAATATTTCCTAAATCCTTAATCATTCAGTGTTCTCATGTATTCAATAATCTTCCCTGTGAATATGTAAAGTCATTTAAAGCCCTTTTAAGGCTGATTATTAATTAATAATAGCAATTCTTCCATTTTTATTATGGGGCTGCATCTGAGACCGCATGGTTCTCTTTCCACCCTTGAATATGTTTCATTGGTCATTATATATCCCTTTCACCTTAATATTTATATTATATTGTTCAAGTATTATCCCCTTTGAGTGTGTTGGGAGTGTATTATTTAAATCAGTCCGCGTCTCTTCCCCCCCACGATCAGGTTCCCCCCAGTGCCACACCAACACATATTCACACACACACACTCATATTGGTTTCCCCATTAGATGTTTGTCTTAGTTTGATCATATGTTTTGATTACGAAATAAGTCTGGAAAGTGAAGATTAACATGTGGAGTGACCACCAGTTTATATTGAGGTCTTTTGTACCCGATAACTGAATAATCGCACTATGTTAACTTGTGGAAAAGGATGTGAAAAGTTAGTTTCGTTTTTTTTTTCTCTTGTTGGTGAATAATAATTATACAAAGAAAATTAGAAGTTATTTCATTCGTGACATATGTCTCCCCCAGTGGTAACCAGAGTGACTCCTTGTGGCTAAGGTTGATTACTACCAAAATTACAACAACATTGACCAGTGGCCAACTTTCGAAAGGGTTCCTACTTCCCTCATAGTAGGTGGTGGCAGCGAAATACCGACCCGCTTAATAACATCATATATAAACCTCAGAGCATGACCAGGAGGTGGTAATAAAAGGTAATCATAGCATAAGAAGAAATAATAAACAATCTTAAAAATACCCGCCCCCGGCATGACACATGCCTCCATCCCTCCCACACAAGACTTTCTACTTCTTCTCATCCCTATTCTGTCCATCTTTCTACTGCCTATGAATTGAACTCTTGCAAAAGAGGAGTGTCAAGACACCTTTCATTCTAAACTGGACCGCCACCACCTGCCTCTATTTCTCCCATTGTCCTCTGTACAGGCTTTGGCTACAAGCGGGATTCTTTTTTCTAACCTATTTTTGTTTGCCCTTGGCCAGTACCCTCTTAATGTAAATAAAACAAAACAAATAAATAAAGATTCCCAAATGTACTTGTAAATCCTAATTTTTCAATTTAAATTGTTGGGAGGATGAATGATTCCTACAATTATCATCATCATTACAGTCGACCCCCGAAGGGTGCGCACTCAGAGGGTACGAAATCCCAAAGGTGTGGGCAGTACCAGTGCGGCACTTATATTCAAAGGGTGCGGTGACGGAACTCTATGTTCTTCTGTCGAGCAGCCATGTTGTGATGACGTCAGCTCGCTCGCTCTCTCTCTCTCTCTCTCTCTCTCTCTCTCTCTCTCTCTCTCTCTCTCTCTCTCTCTCTCTCTCTCTCTCTCTCTCTCTCTCTCTCTCTCTCTCTATTTCTATCTCTATCTCTCTCTCCTACGGTCTCCTTTAAAGAACTCAACATCCTAAGGCTTCAGATGTGGGATTCTTCTTCCTCCTCCTCATCTTCTTCTTCTTGTGACCTGTTATGCTTTGTATCGCTTCGTACTTCCTCAGTGCTATGGCTCCTCTATCCTTCCACTAGACGTGAATAGGAAGAAAATGCAAAACAAAGGGAGATTTTCACCGATGTTACTAGCCCTTTCTTTTTAATTACGCTGATTTTCTTCCCACGCTTGTATAGGACATAGGAAATTCGCAAAGAAATTCGGCTTTTATCAAGCAGCCATGTTGTGATGACATCCGCTCTCTCTCTCTCTCTCTCTCTCTCTCTCTCTCTCTCTCTCTCTCTCTCTCTCTCTCTCTCTCTCTCTCTCTCTCTCTCTCTCTCCTCCATTCGTCTTTCTCTTCCTCCTTCCATCTCCTTTAAGAAACTCAACATCCTAAGGCTTCAGATGTGGGATTCCTTCTCCTCTATCCTAGATACTGTAATGGTTTCCACCAGTACAGCATCTATCTATTATCTATCATAGTTAATCACATGTGTATATGTACTGTATATTCTTTTATTATATCATGTATTTCGGGGGTTATTAGGCAAAAAAAGGGTTAGTCTTAAGAGTCCAGGAATACATAAGTGAATTTCCCATAGGTTATTAACTTCAAAGGGTGCATTTTTCCAGAGGTGCGCAAAGGGCGCGGACTGCATTGACCGTGGTTAATGCAGTCCACACCCTTTGCGTACCCTTGGAAAAACGCACCCTTGGAAGTTAATAACCTATGGGAAATTCACTAATGTATTCCGGGACTCTTAAGACTTACCCTTTTTTCGCCCAATAACCTCCGAAATACATAATATAATGAAAGAATATACAGTGCATATACACATGTGATTAAATATGATAGAAAATAGATAGATACTGTACTGGCGGAAGCCATTACAGTATCTAGGATGGCGGAGAAGGAGAAAGAGGAGGAGGAGGAATCCCACATCTGAGAGAGAGAGAGAGAGAGAGAGAGAGAGAGAGAGAGAGAGAGAGAGAGAGAGAGAGAGAGAGAGAGAGAGAGAGAGAGAGAGAGAGAGAAAGAGAGAGAGAGAGAGAGAGCTGACGTCACCACAACATGTCCGCTCGACAAAGGCTGAATTTCTTTGCGTATTTCCCACGCCTTATACTGGCGTGGGAAAAATGCAAAGAAAATCAGCGTAATTGAAAAGAAAGGACTAGTAACATCGGTGAAAACCTCCCTTTGTGTTGCACCTTCTTCCTATTCACGTCTCTGGAAGGATAGAGGAACCGTAGGTCCCGTAGACGGAACCTACAAAGTGATATAAAGCATAACAGGTTACAAGAAAAAGAAAAGGAGGTGGAGAAGGAGGAGGAGGAAGAAGAATCCCAAATATGAAGCTTTAGGATGTTGAGTTCTTTAAAGGAGATGGAAGGAGGGAGAGAAAGACGAATGGTGGAGAGAGAGAGAGAGAGAGAGAGAGAGAGAGAGAGAGAGAGAGAGAGAGAGAGAGAGAGAGAGAGAGAGAGAGAGAGAGAGAGAGAGAGAGTGAGAGAGAGAGTGAGAGAGAGAAAGGAGAGAGAGAGAGAGAGAGAAAGGAGAGAGAGAGAGAGAGAGAGAGAGAGAGAGAGAGAGAGAGAGAGAGAGAGAGAGAGAGAGAGAGAGAGAGAGAGAAGGAGAGAGAGAGAGAAAGGAGAGAGAGAGAGAAAGGAGAGAGAGAGAGAGAGAGAGAGAGAGAGAGAGAGAGAGAGAGAGAGAGAGAGAGAGAGAAAGGAGAGAGAGAGAGAGAGAGAGAGAGAGAGAGAGAGAGAGAGAGAGAGAGAAAGGAGAGAGAGAGAGAGAGAGAGAGAGAGAGAGAGAGAGAGAGAGAGAGAGAGAACTGACGTTATCACAATATGGCCACTCGACAAAAGCACATAGCGTTCCGTCACCGCATCCTTTGAATTTTTCGCACCCTTTGAAGATAAGTACCGCACCCTTGGAATTTTGCACTCTTTGAGTGTGCACCCTTGGGGGACTGACTGTACAGTTGGAGGTGAGTCAATATAATAAATCACTTGAAATTTTTTTTGGAGAGGATTAACATTAATGAGTCAAATTTCTATGAATTGTGTAAAGAAAAAAGTTATTTGAAAAATTAAATTGACAACCTCAAGAAAGTAAATGACGAGAGGGTAAAGGTGATTGTGAAACTAACAAGTGAAAATGTAGCTTTAGAGAATACCCAAGGTTTTTCAAAACAGGAGATTACAGAGGAATTTAAAGATTTTGTTAACAATGAAATGAAAGCCTGGAAAGAAGAAAATGAAAAGGAAAAAATTAGCTTCAAGGAAATATTAGAACAACAAGATATGGAAAATAAAGTGAAAATGGAAAAAGAAGTAATTAAAGTATTAAAAACTAATGAGACGCAGAAGAGAAGAAAAAGAATATAATAATATGCGGATTGAAAGAAAAGGTTATACCTAGGAGAATAAAGAGAGAAAGGAAAGATACTAAATGCATAAAGGTAATACTAAAACAATTAAGTGATGAGGATGAGAATACTAAATTTGAGGAGGAAGTAGAAGTAATGAGGTTAGGTCCGTACATTGAAGGTTGAGTTAGACCAATCAAACTAAGACTTAAAACTCAGACTGCAACAGAAGAGATCTTAGCTAGGACTTACAAGCTAAGGGACATTGCAGAATATAAAGATGTGTTCATTAAAAAGAGTATGAATGAAGAAGAGACAAAAATTTAAAGAGTTGAAGGAAGAGGTAAAGCAGAACAATTACGAAAGAACAACAGAGGAAAAAACTAAGTGTTTTGAACAGTAAAGAACAAAATAATTAAATGATACATAAACAACAGATGGTAAATAAAATAAAATTAAATGAATGGAGCAGTTAAAAAAGGGAATGATGAAATAAAAGTAATATATACTCACATAGATGGAATAATATCAAGAAAACTAGATAGATTATCTAGATTATAGATTATCTGGAGAAGAAACCAGAAATTGTATACCTAGCAGAAACAAAACTGTGTGAAGAAATCCAGACTAATATTGAGAATGATAATTATAATATATGGAGGAAGGATAAAAAATACATGACATGACATGATGCTAATGATAAAATCTAGGATAAGTTAAAAAATGTAGAGTATAGAAAAGTGAAAGCAGAATTGATAAGTGCACAGATTAAGACAAGATATGGAGAAAGCCAAAAAATAGTAGTTGCATATGTACCTCCAAAAACAAAAACTTGGACTAAAGAAGAAATAATTGAAGATACCCTAGAGAGCTTAGAAAAGATTATTGAAAGCAGTCAAAGAGTAACACTGGTGGGAGATTATAATTGCAGTGAAGTCAAGTGGGAGACGTTTGAAAGCGGAGGTAGAAATTCATGGGGAAATAAACTATTGATACTAATGATGAATAACACAATGATTCAATGGGTAACTGAAAATACAAGATTTAGAAGTGAAGATTAGATATCAAGATTAGATCTTTTATTTACCAAAGGAATAAATCTAGAAACAGATATTAATTATGAGTGCCCCATTTGGAAGGAGTGACCATGTGGTCTTGGAAATTGAGATTAAGGGAAATATAGAAGACAAACAGGAGGAATCCTATAAAAAGAAAAGAAGAAATGACGTAAAAGCAAACTATAGTGCAATGAAGAGGTTTTTCAATGAAACTGACTGGACGAAAATAAGGAATTAAAGGACGTACAAGAGAAATATGATCTCTTCCTGATGATATACGAACAAGGAGTAAAGGAATACATTCCATTTTATAAAGTAAAAGAAAAAGGTAAAAAAGAGTGGTTTAATGGAAAATATGAAAGAGCTAAAAAGAGAAGAGATGAAGCATGGAGGAGAATGAAAAGAAAACCAATCCAGAAAAGGAAAGAAGAGCATTAACTAGAAAGGAATGAATATATAAGGGTATGAAGAGAAGAAGAGAAGATATATGAAAAAGATATAGTTGACAATTGCAAGGAAGAACCAAAGCTGTTTTATATATTTATTAATGGAAAAATAAAACACAAAGAAATTATAACCAGATTGAAGGAAAATAATGAAGTATATGAGGACCCGAAAGAAATGAGTGAAGTGCTAAATAAGAATTTTCAGAAAGTATTTACAACTAAATCTGATTTTAAAAAGCCACAAGGACAAGTGAGGAAAAACAAGATGTGGGAAATCAGGATAAGTAAAAAGGAGATAGAAGAAATGATGAAGGAATTGGATGAAAGAAAAGCAATAGGACCAGATGAGGTATCAGGATACATAATGAAGGAATGTAGACAAGAAATGGCTGAACCAATTCATGATATAATTGAGTGTTCTATTAAAACAGGAAAAGTCTCTAAAGAATGGAGAAGAGCTGATATAATGCCTATTTACAAGAATGGAAGCAAAGAAGAACCACTTAATTATAGACCAGTGTCATTGACCAGCAAAGTATGCAAGATATGTGAAAAGGTTATCAAGAAACAATGAACTGAATACTTAGGAACAGAAAGAATAATAACATAGACAATTTGGATTCTGAACAGGAAGATCATGTGTCACAAACTTATTAAGTTTTTATTCAAGAGTAATAGATATAACACAAGAAAGAGATGGATGGGTGGATTGCATATATTTAGACTTAAAAAAGGCATTTGATAAGGTTCCGCACAGGAGATTACTATGGAAGTTGGAACACATTGGAGGATTAAAAGGAACATTAAAGAACTGGATGGAAGACTACCTGAAATTAAGGGAAATGAGAACAATAGTAAAGGATGAAAAATCAGAATGGAGAAAAGTGAAAAGTGGAGTACCACAAGGATCAGTTTTGGCACCAATGATCTGTTTAGTATATGTAAATGACATGACAGAAGGAGTAAGCAGTTACATAAGTCTGTTTGTAGATGATGCAAAATTACTAAGAAAGATAGGAAACCATAAGGATTGTGAAGAGCTACAGAATGATGTAAACAAGATATAGGAAATGGAATTCAATGCAAAAAAAACGCCATGCATTGGAAATGGGAAAAAGTGCAATGAGACCCTCATGGACGTAAAAGTTAGGGGAAAATATTATATCAATAGCAAAAGAAGAGAAAGATTTGGGAGTGGTAATACAGGACAACTTATCACCAGAGCAACATACAAATAGAATATTTGGTGACACTTTCAGGATGCTAAGGAATATACGGATGGCTTTTCATTTCCTAGATAGATATGATGAGAAAAATTAAAACTACAATGATCAAACCAAAACTGGAATATGCAGAAGTAATATGGTCCCCACACAAGAAAAAGCATGTGTTGAAATTAAAAAGAATACAAAAAATTGCAGTTACGACGATGGTGCCAGAATTGGAAGAACTAACATATGAGGAAAGATTAAAAGAAATGCTTCTAACAACAATAAAAGAAAGACGAGAAAGAGGTAACTTAATCACAATAAATAAATTGATGAACAACCTGGAGGAAACAGATAGAAAAGTTCTAATATTGAGAAGAAAAGGAAAAGCTAGAAATTTGAGGGGATACAAGAAACACTTGCAGAAAGGAATTTGCTTGAACGATACAAAAACGTACAGCTTTCCTCAAAGAAGAATAGATACTTGGAATGGACTGAAGGAAGAGGTGATAATGGCAAAGAATGTACATCAACTGATGGAAAAACTGGACAAATATAGATATGGAGACAGGACCACACGAGTGTAGCTCAGGCCCTGTATACTACAGCTAGGTAAATACACACACACACACACACACACACACACACACACACACACACACACACACACACACACACACACACACACACACACACACACAGATACTAAACTACAACTAGGTAAATATATATATTTAGGAAAAGTTAATGATAGGCATATCCTGTTGATAAATGTTCTCGTCAATCCTTAAAGAAACTTCTAAGTATACTCACAGCTGTTTCTGAATAGAGTGTGTAGGGAAAGTAGAAGAGGTGGAAGTGGAGGTGGTTGACTGATGCATATCCTCCGATGGAATTGTAGGCAATCCTCATGTCCCTGGGAAATGCAAACATGAAATATACAACCAAAGTTCAAAGTTCAATCATGATGTTACAATATACTATTTTTTGTTCTGAAATGGCTGAAGAAACAATACACATACATCGAGCCCCATTTAGCGCAAGTTTATTTAGCGCAAAACGCAATTAGCGAGATCTAACATCTATCAAGAAAAAAATTATCGTGAAAGCCTCAGTTAGCGCGAGCCCCCACCAGCAGTGACTTTTAAAAATTGCGCCAAGCCACCATGATGTGCGGTACCTGATGTACATCTACAGGGTTGCCTGCCTCAGCCGCACCCACGCCACGGCCCACTCACCATGCAGCAGCTGCACCAACACCACTGCCAGGACTTGCTCCAGTGCTGAAGATGACAATGAAGTGGACTTCCTTGGATTTGAGTGTTTTGAAAGAGGCAGAAAACTTGATGAGAAATCAAGGCACTGCCAATGAAAGTGATAGTGACAATGGAGACAGCAGCAATAAGGCGGCAACAGGCTCTACTGCTTCTACATTAACCCTGCAGCTGCCTCACAATCCTATCCCCTGGATATAAGTGTCCCCATGGAAGAAAGATCAGTTGCCTTAATAATGTGCGTGATTATTTTGAGCAATTACAACCCAAAAGTCAGAGCCCAGTGATCACCAAATAAATTTTTCACGTAGGTTATTATGTTCAGTTAGCGCTATTTCAGTTAGCACAACCGCATTTATCCATCTAATTCTCGCATTAAATGGGGCTCAACTGTAATATATAAGGCTCTTCTGTCTTTCAAGGTTAAGTTCTAATTTTACTGAATCACACACAAAAAAAATTAATTGAAAGTTAAAATGCCTAGGATCAGTTTCCTGTTAATATACAGATAGTGAATATAGTTCAGTGTTGTGATATAATCCTAAAGTGTCATGTAAGAAGAATATGCATCATGATATAAGAACTGGACTATCATAGCCACTTTGTAGAAAAATAAAAATATTGGCAGCTTTGTCTATATTTTTCCAGCTATGATGCATATACTAAATATATTAGAGAATGTTAAATTCACCATGGTAATGTGTACCGATTGACAGCTCAAAGCAAGATAAATGGTTATTATAATATGGAGATCAACAAAATGGAGAGCAACAAAATATTCAACATAGTATTACTACAAACTCAGGCTTCAAACTGGCAAATGATGAATCCAATATTTATGAAAATGAACTGTATACACATAGATGCAGTAGAGCGGAAAGTGGAAACTCACTCAATAACCTGACAACTCTGGTGGATCCTGTGTTAGGCTCACCATTGCCACCAAACACCAAACCATGAACAATAAAGGAGGTAGGAGAGAAAGGGAGAAGGAAAGTGAGCGACAAAAACATTATTACAAAAGTAGGACATTTATGTTGCGAGATTATAGTTTATGTGGCTTTCTTTACTAATAGAACATAATTTTACATAGAATAAGAAATGTGTAATAACACATTCAATGCCATATACCAGTCTCATGAATTTTTTAAGTGCTGCTCCAAGTTTTGCACTTATTGGCTCCACAAAAAAGTGTGAAATTTGATTCCATGAAAGTTGGGGCATTGATCCTATTAGAAAAAAAGTAACTGGTTCTTGGCTTGTCCAAAGCCTCCCCAAAATATTTGACACGAACATGATACATTTTCTTCCTCCAAATTAACTGGAACAATCCCCATGAGCTTTGCATTTTGACAACTTACATCAATACTTCCCTGTTAAAAGTATATTCAATATCATAAGATAATTTATTTAACTAACAATAGCAATATGGTTTGTAAATACTGTGTACATACCTTATTTTTCCATGTATAAGGCAATACGTTTTCTAAAAATATTAAACTAATAAAGATAAGTGGTCTTATACAGGGCGTAGCTAAGTGGTCTATCCCACTACCCACTGGCTTGGCTGGCCCCACAAGGAAAGATCGATTTGGATCTTTGCTATGCCGGAGGAACCTGTCAACACCAACAGTAAAAAACCTACCGAGTATCAGCCAGATTAGCCATTTGCATCCGAGGAAAAACATAGTGGTCCTCTGTAGTGTAACGGTAACACACTCAGCTCATAACTGAAGAGATCCAGGGTTCAATTCCCAGGCAGAGCAGGGAAATTGGAAACTCGTTCATACTGTAGCCCCTGCTCAGTTAGCAGTGAGTAAGTTCCGTATTATTAGTCGGGAGCTCTGACTTGCTACTCAGGTGTGTGTATACACAGTACAAATACAGTGCTCCCTCCAATTTTGCGGTAAATTGGTCGACATTGCAAGCCGCAAAATTCTAATTTGCAAAATTGGAATTATTAATGTTATGGTGATTTTAGTCATATTTTTTCCCTTGTTTGTACACAAATACATGTAATTATACATCCTACAATAAAGAAAAATACAGAAAAACATAAACATAAGAAAATTAATTTAAATGACTATTTTACTGTACCGCAAAATTGGAGTATCGCAAAATTGAAACCCGCAAAATTTGAGGGAGTACTGTACACAAGACACATCCTATGCCTCAATATAAGAAAGAGGATGAAGGTAAGTCCTACACTAATCAGTGGGTGACAATAGTTGGAAATTTCAGGGTGGGACAACAATGAGTAGAGCTCAAAAACTCATGAGACAAGATGTGAATAACACCAAAGATTATAGAAGAAAAGCATGAAACAACTCCTACAAGCATGAAGAAAATGACACAAAATTAAGTGCTATCTGCTTTGTCAGCACCTAACTAATGCGATTGTGATCTGTATTTGCTGGTTAAAAGTTATAGATACCTAAATTTGCAATACTTTTTGTGAAGTAAATTTTCCTGTATGACTAATGGTTTTAAAGTTATTGAAGGAAAACAAACTTTTAAATAGTAAAGGGTAGTCCGAAAGTCTTGTCACCCCTACATATTATTATAACTACCTGTCTTGTCACCCCCTACCAAAAAGTAATGAGAACAATAGAAGAACACGTAATACAGTAATACAAAAGCACATGTACTGGATCGCAACAACTTCCAGCACCTGTCAATTGGCCTCCCAGAAGTCCAGACCTCACGTCTTGCGACAACGCTCTGTGGGTTCTTATCAAGGAGAGAGTTTCACATGAACGATACCAGAATACCCAACAGTTGAAGAACGCTGTTCAGGCAGCCATTGCAACAATAACCAAAGCACAGCTTCGTAAAACATCACACAGGACATGGCGCCGCATCATTTTCATAGTTTTGTGCCACAAAAATGATGGTGTTCATACAGATCTTCTCGATGTGTGACAGCGTCAATGAAAGTGAATAAACTGAATCCAGTGCATGTGCTTTGTATTACTGTATTACTTGTTCTTCTATTGTTCTCATTTTTTTTGGTAGAGGGTGACAAGACAGGCAGTTCAAATAATATGTAGGGAATAATATGTAGGAAAATTTACTTAACAAAAAGTATTGCAAATTTAGGTATCTATAACTTTTATATTGTATAATAACCTACAAATAATTAAATTTAAAATAATATGTAGGGGATGACAAGACTTTTGGACCACCCTGTACATTCAAGGTGTGAGAAGTGTGATGAAATATTTAAAAGAATGAAGCATGTTCAAGTGAGTGTAGTGAGGTGGATGCATAATGATCGATTACATGAAATCCCAAATAGACTGGAGGTGAAAAGATCTTGGACATGTATGAGAGAAGTGATGACAATAAAACTTACATTGATTCATTAATGTGGAGAGAATGGATAAGAATGACTATGTATATGTAGAATGTTTAGTGCTCTGAAAGGGAAAACAAAAAGTCAGTAGCTGAACTAATGAGCACATACAGGGAGGTATGGAGGAGGAACTGAAAAAAATTATGAGGACTTGTAAAGAAAGTTGTATATAGTAATGCAACTTGGCAAGCAGCTATCATGTAACTCACAATAAAAACATTTGAAATGGAACTAGCTCTTTTAAGTGATGATAATGAAAATGATGATATCGATTATGATGACAATGATACTAAACAAGTTATAGAATTGTTCAGTAAACGAATTGTGCAGGTTTGAGATGTACGGACTAGGTAAGGGGAGACGGGTCAAGAATTCCCTTCTACAGTCGGCCCCCCAAGGATGCTGTTAATGCAGTCTGCACCCTTTGCGCACCCTTGGAAAACCACACCCTCGGAAGTTAATAACATATGGGAAATTCACTAATGTAGTCCGGGACTCTTAAGACTTACCCTTTTTTCACCCAATAACCCCTGAAATACATGATATAATGAAAGAATATACAGTACATATACACATGTGATTAAATATGATAGACAATAGATAGATACTGTAATGGCGGAAGCCATTACAGTATCTAGGATGGAGAAGGAGAAGGAGAAGGAGAAGGAGAAGGAGAAGGAGGAGGAGGAGGAATCCCACATCTGAGAGAGAGAGAGAGAGAGAGAGAGAGAGAGAGAGAGAGAGAGAGAGAGAGAGAGAGAGAGAGAGAGAGAGAGAGAGCTGACGTCATCACAACATGTCTGCTCGACAAAGGCTGAATTTCTTTGCTTATTTCTCACGTCTTATACAGGCGTGGGAAGAATGCAAAAAAAATCAGTGTAATGGAAAAGAAAGGACTAGTAACATCGGTGAAAATCTCCCTTTGTGTTGCACCTTCTTCCTATTCACGTCTATGGAAGGATAGAGGAGCTGTAGCACCAAGGTAGACGGGACCTACGAAGCGATACAAAGCATAACAGGTCACAAGAAGAAGAAGAAGAGATGGAGGAGGAGGAGGAGGAGGAGGAGGAGGAGGAGGAGGAGGAAGAATCCCACATATGAAGCTTTAGGATGTTGAGTTCTTTAAAGGAGATGGAAGGAGGGAGAGAAAGACGAATGGTGGAGAGAGAGAGAGAGAGAGAGAGAGAGAGAGAGAGAGAGAGAGAGAGAGAGAGAGAGAGAGAGAGAGAGAGAGAGAGAGAGAGAGAGAGAGCTGACGTCATCACAACATGGCCGCTCGACAAAAGCACATAGAGTTCCGTCACCGCATCTTTTGAATTTTTCGCACCATTAGGGGGCGACTGTACTACAATAGAGATTACGCTAAAATATTAAATATTGATAATTTCCCTCCCTTCTCAATACTACCAAATAGACACCTGGCCCCCGACTCACGGGGACTTGGACACGAGAATGGCATGTACAGCTGTGGCAAGACCTTGGTGGTTTAGCACCTGTGGCCAACATTCCTCCAGGAGAGGAACCAAAAGGGAGTGGGTGTGGCAGATGGGAGCATTATTAACGATCAGTGTTGCTTTCAAGGGCACTTTGTCCTTGTCATCCTCTTTTCCAAGGCCACCATCCTGTTTAAAAGAATAAGAACATAAGAATATAGGGAAGCTACAAAAGGCCCGGGGCCTACACGTAGTAGTTCAGCAATTTGTCTTACAAAAGTGGTTAAGCATAAGCTTGTCATCTATTTCAAAATAACTATAAAATTGTTTTTCATTCACTAGGACACACTAGTGATGGAAATCTGCAAGTCAGCATGAATGTGTATATGCGCGTTTTTAATTGTCCCCTAACTCTTCAGTTTTCTTAACTAGTTCTGTAAAAGAAAATGGAAAACGCAATATGTATTACTATTGTATATTTATTTTTCAAATACCTTTTGCATTTCGTTATACCATATTGTTGTACATTTTACTGTTTATCATCTGTACACTATGTTATTATACATTTATTGTTATCATCTATATGCTTTTCATTTGTGTATGTAATCCATCAGCTTTGTAATATAAATAAGTTGTGGAGGAATGGAAGTATTTAGTACTTTTGTTTATATACACAAGAATGTTTGTAATAAAACAGAAAGAGACCTATCAATTGCATGCATTATTCATCCATGATACGGGTTTATGGCATAAAGGACTTACAACTGCCTTGTCTACAGACAAGTTTTGCCACTGATCTTAATTAAGAGAAGACTACATCGCGGATATTCCATAAACACCATAAATCATAATGGGATAATAAAGTAATGATTGTCTTATCGTATCTATAATGGTAAGGGTTTATGGCATATGGGACTTAATACTGCCTTGGTTACAAGGTTTGCCACTGATCTTAAGAGAAGGCTACATCACAGATATTCCGTTTGATCAGTAACACCAACATCCATTATGATGCGATAAGACAACAAATCACCACAATTTGTAGGATAATATTAAAAAAAAACCTCAGCCTACCATATTAGGATTTATCAAACATTTAAAAATATGAATTTTAACTTGCAATTTTTTTTTTTACTTACTGCTGCATCTTACTTATTTCAATTAATTTCAGCAGAGGGGATGTTGTGCCTTTTGATAACTTTAATGGTCACGTGGACAAATATTCTCATGGACATAAAGGTGTACATAGTATACAATGATATAATGTAAGGAATACTCAAGTTTGGGGATGCTCTTCGCCTTAGTAATATATAACAACATGCTTGTCAATAGTAAAAGTAGGTTAGTATTAAATCAAGTAGATCAAATAATGAAATGAGATTGCAAAAGACTGGTGACAGATGTGAAGTTAGTTAATGTGAAAAGAGCAAGCGTTAGACATCTGAGGTCATATGGCGCCATGTAAAACTAAAAGGTAGACGTTACAGCAAAGAGATGATGGTAGGTGCAATTATGGGGAGAAAGAGCAGTTAGTTATACAGTATGTTGTCAACTTATGACCTATGCAGCTTACAACTGATCAACTTTACAACCAAGACCGCAAATGGTATGTCTAGCCAACTGGCTACTATTGCTTTGCGTCTGGCAGTGCAAACATTACCCAGCTGGGCGTATGACAGTTTGCGTATCCTGCTGACAGTGAAGGTAAATTTTTTTGTTTGGCCTGAGACTGTAAAGAAGATGTTTTAATGATTTAGGATGAAGTAGAATCAGTTGACGTTTTTTTTGAGGGAAGCACAAGAGTGACTGGAGTATTTGGTGTACGAATACTATGTGGGAGGGGGGTAAGGTTTGAAGTTGAAGTAGTAGAGGTTTAGTAGAAAAAAACTACTATTCACTGGCACTGAAGCAACTACAGGGTGGGTGAGAGAAGTGAAAGAGGTAAGAGATAGGGATGAAGAGAGGGTAATAGTAGTGGAGGAGGTAATTGTGCTAGATGAAGGAACAAAAGGAATGGAATAGGAAGAGATATGAGTGAAAGAAAAGGATGGGATGTAGTAGGAGGATAGTTAGTGCTAGTCATGGGCTGTGGGGTGTTAATGGAGATGCACTGAGAGTGAGGAATCTGTTGGAAGTCACTGAGATGGGGTTTTTGTCTAGCTTCGTTGAGTGTTTGGGCATGTTTGAAGCAGAGGGTAGCAACCTCTGATTCAAATTTGTAGATAGGGCAGCCTTGGAAGAAGACATGATGTTCTTGGGTACAGTTTGCACAGATGCATATTTTTGAGGGGCAGTTTGTACAGGTATAGCCATGTGAGGCACAAAGGGGGCAACGTGCATTGGATCTACTATATTTTGCTGGATGTCCATATCTCAGCAGTTTTGGCGAGGAATGTAAGGTTTAACCATACAGAAGGCTCCACTTCCACCCGAGAGTAAGAGCAATGAAAAAGAAAGAGTATACCATATGTCATCCTCATGCCGTTCATGACTGAACTCGTTGTTAGCCTTTCAGCCTCTCAGCACGGCTCTCACACTTTTGGAAAGAAAGAGAGTGTGAGATGTTAGGAAGAAAAAGACAGATGAAAGAAGGGGAAATAAAGCTAGTAAAAGAAAAAGGCCAAGCAAAAATTGGTTAGACCAGAGACTGAAGTCTGAGACATCACAGCATCGGGCCTCAATCTCTTATCCCAAAGCCCCTCCATAATGGCAATGGACTTGGAAACGGAGGGGGACATGTGAAAATAATTGGAGGTGAAAGATACATTGCATGGACTGATTTCCAAAATCAATATTTGACACATTTTACTCTATCATACATTTTCAAATGCACACACAGCATTGCATTGCTGGGGAGGCGGTGGTACAGTGGTCAGCGTTTGGACATGCGAACCTAGTATCCCGGGTTCAATCCCCCGATATTAGCTGGCCACTTTTCATTCTTTGGTATTACCACCAAGTGGCCAAAGACTACCCAAATTTTATTTTTTTTTTCTATATCACAAACCATTGGCGCCAGTAGGCTTTATAGAGGCTGGATGGACTTGCCTCTTGCCTGTTATTTGGCGTAGGTTTTTAGATTTTATATAGTGACGCCTCGAATGTAATTCATCGGCATAACTGTTTGAGGTGATCTGAACAAGTTTCTGAGGTTGAATTTGCAGTGCATTATAAAGGTATGGAGATATCAAATGGGTTGTCTTACGAATCTTTACCAAAATTTACACTAGGGATATTGATATAAATAATTTTTTTTATAAATCTACTTATTTATGATGGTAAAATATAGGAGGAGGAAGTGTTCCTTTATTCAAAAATTTTGACATGTATACACGGGTTGTAGGACCAAAGTACGTATGGAAATAGTTCGTACCCATAAAGTTCGTACGCAATTGTTCGTAAGCAAATGTTCGTAAGGGATAAAGTTCGTTTGAAAAAAGTACGTATGAAAAAGTTCGTACGTTAAAGTTCGTACGCAGATGTTCGTATGGTACATATCTACATATGTAAAATATTCGTAACGACCTGACCTAACCTAACCTAACCTAACACGTACGAACATTTTTCTAACAAACATTGGCACGACGAACATTTAATCTTACAATTTTTTTTCCATTACGATTTTTTTCCATTATGAACTTTATACCCTACATACTTTATCCTGACGTACTTTAGGCAAACGAACTTTATCCTACGAATTATTGCCATACGAAGTTTTTCTATACGAACTTTTGTCCAGAACCCGTATACACGATCTGACGAATTCAAGTCAGTCGCCATTACAGCTTTTTGGCTCTCTTTCAACCCGTGACACCAATCAGACAACATCTCTGCCCCTACTCTAGCGATACCATCAATATAGTCGACAGACCTCCTATAAGAACCCATGTGGATCTTACACTTAAATTCACTTGTACATATTGTATATAGCAGCCATGTTTATTTCAGGCTAAAGTAGAATAGCTT
The DNA here is from genome assembly GCA_029783475.1 of Metacarcinus magister. Taxonomy (NCBI): domain Eukaryota; kingdom Metazoa; phylum Arthropoda; class Malacostraca; order Decapoda; family Cancridae; genus Metacarcinus; species Metacarcinus magister. Next base: position 31,951 of record JAPQNM010001447.1, on the reverse strand, counting down.
TTCATAGTTCTCTAGCAAATAACGTACAACAAAATGGTAAATTGCTATGGTAAATGGTAACTATACACTTACCTTTTGCTGAGATACCAAAAATTGAACTTTGATTAACACTTCTTTATCCTGAATCTTGGTAAAATTAAACTTTCTCAGGTCAACAGGCTGTTGTATTTCATGCATTGTATCTGGTTTTCTTCTCAGAATTTTTCTTTTCACATTAACCTGAGGAAAAAATTAATTTCACATCATCTGAAAAATCAGCCTATCTCACCAAACATATTCATGAACAAGTAAAATTTAATTGCCAACTCCATGAATGTGCACCTTTGCTAGCCTCTAACACTCACCTGTGCTACAATACCATAACTGCCTGGAAGGATCTTTGTATCTACATCTTCAACTGAATAATTAAAGGCACCAGCTGCTTTTGCAGACATCCACTCCTTCAACAGCAAAGTATCCAAAGGAGAGACCAAGTCCTCACCATGCACAGTTGGGGTTGAGTGGAGAAAATCCTTTTCAGTAAAGGTCAAGCAAGTTTTCAAGGTGTCATTCTCCATTTTCTGAAACAAGAAAAGGGGGAATAGACAAAGAAATTGATAAATTAAATAATTATGTTTTTGATGAAGAATTCCATGAGGAAATGGAAAGACAAGGAGAATTGCATGAGTAAAACAGTGGTGTGGATAATGTGGGTGTGAGAATACGCCCCACTACGAAATAATAGGTTAGAGCTGGAATATTGTTTTGGAGTGATAGGAGATTACGAGAGATGGAATGTGCAAAAGTGGACAAGAAAAAATGGAGACTACTCTGTCACAAAGAAGTGATGTCACCTTAAAGGAGTGATTTAGTGAGGCACAAAGGAAGGAGAACGTAGATGATGATACTATAGGATTTGCTTTTGATAAGGGTGTGATTATAAGAAATTGGAGACCAGCTTGATTATCCAGATTATCCAGTCAGATCAGGGAAGCAACTTCACCTCAGGAATGTTTAAGAAAATTTTGAGTGGGTTACACATTCAACAAAGTTTGTCCAGCCCATATCATTCCCAGTCCCCAGGTAGTTTGGAGAGGTGGTCTCAGATCCTAAAGAATGTCCTTCATATGTATTGTGAGGATTTGGGAATCAAGTGGGACGACAGAGTACTGTTAGCCTTGTTTGCCCTAAGGGATACAGTGCGAAAATCCACCGGGTTCAGTCCACAATGTGAAGGGTTCCTTAAGTATGATTAAGGAAAAGTGTCTTGGTGGAGATGATTCCCCAGGTTCCCATGATTCCAGTTCAAGAGCAGGTTTTTGAGGGCTCATGAAATTGCAACACCACATACGGATCCATGTATCACATGACTTCCCATCAACATTATCCATCTCTAAATCAGTGTGCTCAAAACTTCCCTAAGCATCATAACACTCTAGAACAGTGGTTCCCAAACTATCATACATTTTTTTTTCTATATCATTAACCGTTGGCACCAGTAGGCCTATGGAGGCACAGATGGACTTGCCTCGCCTGTTATTTGATGTAGGTCTTCTTTTTGCTTCCAGCAGACCTGCACGCCCCCACCCCCCCTCTTTTGTATTTATATGAAATTATAAAATTTTTCTTGTATTTCTATCTTAACACTATTTAGGAAAACAGATTTTTGCTTGTATTACAACAAATTAAACTAATAATTCAAGCACGAGGCATTTTACTAAGCAACTAAACATTTGATTCAAAGGGAGCGAAAAAAAGTTGAAAAATTGGCAAATTGGCAAAATTGACTTGCAGACTTGCACTAAATAATTTGAAAGCATGGCATATGAACATACAACAAATCTAGTAAGCCACTGATTCCATGATATGCACAGTTCCATAAATTAAACATAAAAAATATAAAGACATGGCACGTACATAACATTTTGAGTTCTCATAGTAATAAAATGTAAAGACACTTACTCCAGGAAACAAATCAAACCAAGACATCCACAGTTCCATAAACTACCTAATTATGAAATATGAAGGCATTGCCCATACATAATATAACAAATTTTCACAATACTGAAATGTAGACACTTTACACCAGTAGAAAGACTGTAACGAAGATAGGCACAATTTTTAAAACTAAATATGAAATATGATGACATGACACATAAATAATAATTCAAATTCTCAGCACTGAAAATATAAAGAATTTTACTCCAGTAAATAGCTGAAACCAAGATATGCACTGTTCCACAAACTAAATATGAATACTGAATAATAATACTTAAATTAAAAGCTGAATCCATAAATTGTATGGTGTAAATAGCTTATTTCTATTTTAGTGAAATGGATGCTGCTGCTTCTTTTTCACAAGATCAGAAATTCTAGGCTTGAAGGATGACAGCGCACAACTCAAGTAATTTTCTACATTGCGTCAATTGCGCTGTTTTGTTTTCAGGACAACAAGAGCTGAAAACTCTGCTTCACAAAGATATGTAGAAGAAAAGGGAAGAATCAAACGAAGTGCTTCTTCACCTACTTTTGGGTACAGGGGAAGATATTTCACCCAAAACTCTTCCAACTTCATTGTTTCAAAATTCATTTCTGCACTGGAGTCACATTTCAAATTGATGGCTTCTTCTTGCAGTGATTCCAGTAACAACTCCACATCAGTGTTAAATGGATTTTGCACCAATGTCCTTTGTGACATCTGGAAAATAGTGCATACATTCCTCAGTAACGAAATCCAGATGTGATAAAGCTTCCTTTGTTTTGATCAAGCTATGCTGCTTAAATTTTCTCTCTTCAGACAAGAGCTCATTGAGATGTGGGAATGACGAAAAGTTCCCATCTTGCACTTTTCGTTTCCAAAGCTGAATTTTCTCGGTGAAAGCTCTGATTACATCAGTGTGCAATGATGTTTGTGATTCTTCCTAGCAACTTCAAATTGAGATTGTTGATAGCCATGTGGGCTTTTTTAAGGCTATTAACAATCTCAATTTGAAGTTGCTAGGAAGAAACACAAACATCATTGCACACTGATGTAATCAGAGCTTTCACCGAGAAAATTCAGCTTTGGAAACGAACAGAGTCATCCAAGCGGCGCAGACGCCTGTAACGTCAGCATTACGTCATCTCTGGGTGCGTTTAATATGATTACGCTCGTTCTGTATAAGAACTCCTCGGATTTGCTTCACTTATTTCCACCACCCTGCTCTATATGGTCACGATCATTCTGTACAATAATTTTTAATTAATATTTTTGATCGCTCGTTCTATAAGAGAATTGTTCTATTCTATGCGGGACCAAGGTGTATGTCTACTCCGCCTAGGGTATATCTATTTCCCGTGTTGTGTCTACCTACGTGAAGTCTACTACACTTGTTGATATTAAAATCCATCTGCCATATGACCGCCTACTCATACATTCTGTTTAACTCACCCTGTAATACCATAGTTTCTCATCCAAACTGATTTGTTTCCATATCTTAGTGTCATCCGCAAATTTACTATTTACTGTACCCCAATTAGATTTCTTACCTTTTATCTGAACCCTTTGTTCCCTACCACTAAGCCACGCTTTAATCTAATTATAGACCTTACCATCTATCCCGTGGGCCTTTACTTTTGTCAACAGTCTCTGGTGAGGCACCCTGTCAAATGCCATGCTGACATCTAGATACTATATTACGTCATAGCTTAAGCCTTTATCTGCTGCCTTATAGACTGCCCTTTAAAAAGAAAAAAGATTAGTGAGACATGATTTACCCTTAGTGAACCCATGCTGAGAGTCAGTAATTAATTTTTGTAGCTCTAGATGCTGCGGTACTTTCTTGGAAATAATAGACTCTAACATTATACCTATTACTGATGTCAGACTTATTGCCAGGTAATTGCTCACCATGCTTTTACTGCTCTTCTTAAAGATTAAAATAACATTTGCTTGTCTTCACAAACTAGGTACCTCTCCTGAGGCTATTGGGTATTGACACTAATTGTGTTCTTACACTCCTTTAATACACGAGGAAATAATTCATCTACTTCTGGTGATTTATTAATCCTAAGCTTATCTATCTCTTGGATTACCTGCTGACTTGTTATGGTAATGTTTGTTGATCTTTCATCTTCCCTCCCATTGAACACTTGGTCTGCATCAGATAACGTTGTTAAGTTCTCATGCATAAATACTGATAAGAAATAATAATTTAAGGCTTCGTTCATATCTTCACTATGTCTGTTTCTGTGAAAATGTTCTTTATCCTTCAAAGTCTGCTTTACCATAATTGTATCTTCCATTTTTGCGTTCTTCTGTTCTCTCCTCTTTTATGCTATCATTTACTTCAAACTGAATAAGTAGGTCGATGGGGGTGAGTTTGACCACAAAATTTGAACTTTACTCTCATTCTATAAAGGTGCTAGAAAGGAGACTCAGATTTGCATACAAAATTCACCTCTAATGAGACTTTAGTTTCTGTAAGTACCATGGTGTTCCCTGCAATACAAAAAAGAAAAATAATGGAAATATGTGGGCAGGATGAAAAAAAAAATTGGGGTGAGTTTGGCCACCACAAGGGGTGAGTTTGACCATCACTAATTTGTTCACATATTTGCTTTTCTAATTAAGCAAATGCCATCCCAGAAAGTGTGCATTACTTTACAAACTGAAAATATATGGTAGCTATTTTACAGACATATTAAATCATAATGTACTGGTAGTAGCTAAGACATTTTAACACATCAAAATGGAAAATAATATTCATCACACATCATTAGCTAGCTACTAATTGTGAAAAACTTAGCTGCATTTTTGCTATTTAACATTTCTTAAATGATTGGAAATTCTTGTATGCACTCTTCAATACCATTTCATCTAGGCAGAAGGGAAGGGTACCTGAAATAATAACCGGACCAAAGAATATGTGCTGCACTTCAACTCTGTCAACATCATCTCGAGATGGCCACTTATATCCATCAGGGTATTTCCTTAGAAATTTCATTGAAACACTTTTCTTGTGTACACTTTGAACAGTTTATGACAAGGAACTATTCTAAGAATTCAGTGTGTAAATTGTGTAATTGAAGTCAATTTATGAGTTTTATTGACATCGGTCAAACTCACCCCGTTGGTCAAAATGGTCAAACTCACCCCTATCAACCTACATATAGTCACTCTTTCCTAGTGGGCACTGGTAATTTATTTTTCTAATTAATTCCGATTCTTTAATCCACCGAGTCATAATGTTATTCATTACCAAATCCATCAATATACCATCCCATGAATTTTGTCCTCCTCCAGTATACCACTCTATCCAGCAAATTTCTTTGCAGTTAAAATCTCCCATCATAGTTATGTTATCACTACTTTCTATCATATTTGTTAAACATTTGCCTTTTTTTCAACATGTCTCCATACTCTTTTTTCCCCCAGGTATTGGTCTTGGGTGGAAGGTATACAACTGCCAAATGGGGAGGCGGTGGTGCAGTGGTCAGCGTTCGGGCGTGGGAGCCTAGGGTCTCGGGTTCGAATCCCCGATATCCGCTGAACACTTTTCAATATTTGATATCACCGCCGAGTGGCCAAAGACTACCCAAATTGCTGCCATACTGTCCTCAGACGGGACTTACAATGTTAATATGCATCTGAGGCTGTAGCAGTAATAAGCCTCACACGTTCTCAACATATTCATGAGAGAACTTAATCATTCGAGGTGTCACTATAAAAATTCTAAAAAAACCTACACCAAATAACAGGCGAGGCAAGTCCATCTGTGCCTCCATATGCCTACTGGTGCCAACGGTTAATGATATAGAAAGAAAAAAAAAAGTGACTAAGTGCTTTCCCTAAGTCAGCACACCAAAATTACTTGATAACCTCTCTGTAATTAACTGGTATGGATAGGAGAGGTTACATTAGGTTAAAGAAGGCTAGACTTAGTTTCTAAAAAATTGAAAATGGGCAGAGTGTTCAATGGTAAAGTTAAGAACCAAACCAATTCAAAACTAACCCCTTTCAACCCTACGTTAAGATTATCAATCAAATTTGTCTTAGACCTAACTTCCTACCAGGGTATAAGATTCTCCCCCCTTGACCACGCCAAGATTTTTAGGATAATATTCCGGAGGAGTCAGCAGTCTCCACAGGTGTTACTATTTACCTCTTCTGTATAATTTTCAGGTCAGCATATTGCTATCTATTTTCGGAAACCAATGGAAGTTTATGTATGAATAAATATTATTACATATAGTATCCACAGTGCAAGGACACATCCTCCCCCAAATAATCAAATTTTAAAAATGTTAGGTTTGATAGGTTAGGTTAGATTATTATCCCAACATTCAACTGAAGAGGCTAAGTTAGGTAAGGAAAAGTTAGATTTAGTCTTAAAAAAAAAGCAATTTAAGCTTGAGCAGCAAACAGAGGGAGCCAACTGGCTATTATTTTACTTCTGCACAATAATGCTCTAGAGAAATTAGTGTAATTTTTTTCAATTACCTGATAAATTCTGAAAAGGTTTTACCATCTACATTTTCGTCACAAGTCCCTGATTTCGGAGATATGTAATGTTTTCTATGAACACAAATCAAAGATTGGGCCAGGTGCACACGATATTTTCTTCTCTAGCTCGTACCCCAAGAAGAAGCATGTGTTCGTGAGTTTGTAACCAGTGCGTTCGTGAATAGGGAATTGTTAGGTTATGTTAGATTAGGTTAATGCTTCTGGCATCTTGTTGTTTTTAGTGTAAATCACTGTATTTCGTCTTCCCCAACCAAGAAACCCGCATAGCCTAACAACTCCCTATTCACAAACGTGTAATGTACTGATGGTCACAAACACACACTTCTTCCTGGGGTAGAAATAAGGGAAAGAAAATGGCATCTGCAACAGACCCACTTGTATATCTTCTAAATCAACCTACCCTAAATTAACCTGACGTTAACCTATATTATTGACATAACTACAGCTCGGATGATATAGATATAAATATGAATCCTTACATACTATACATAGTATACTCAACACATCTGTGAAGGTTCAAGCGGTGCTCGTCATTATTTACCTGGCAAAGCATCTTTGAAGTTAGGTGCCTCGAAAAATGTTCCAAGTCCACACCTCAGTCTACCCACTGTGCTTTTTTGGCTTTAACTGTGTTTTTTTGGTGTATGCTGGGTTATACGTCACTATTACATAGCCCTTTCAGAATTCCTAGCCAATGAGAATTTTTTATGTGGCTTTCTTGAACAGAGACGTAGGTGACAGGTGATATCATCAGTTCATTTAAAGCCGCCATCATGGAAACTTGGACTGGATTTTGGATTTTGCTGCAAAGTTTAAGGGAAAAGCGAGCTTTTTGACCTATGCATTTGTCACATACTTGTTTGACTCTAAAGACTAATAGTGTGGCAAGCCAGCGACACTTAATTTCAACCAAAAGCTTTGGTTAAGGTAAGTTTGCTAGAAGTGGGGTGTGTAGGGGCTTACCCCCCGTCTATGAAGTTATTACATGATTTAATTAGGATTATTATGTGATAGGTTAGGGGGTCTTGGGGGCTCGGTTAGGTTGGGGTGTCTGGGGGGGTTGCCCCACCAGTTAAGAGGTTATTATGTGAGTTCAGTTTAGGTTTGGTTGGGGATCCGGGGCCACAGTTTAGTTCAAGTTAGGGTTGTGTCGTTGGTTTAGTTTAATAAGATTTTTATATTTTTTAAACTTAAATAATAAGGTTTTCACCTTAGATTTTTTCGGATTGCCATATATGGCCTTTATTTGCTTCCCCCACCCTAAAAACCGCGCTTTTCCACGTGATTCCCAAGCTTCTTGGCTATAGGGGAAAAGAAAAACATGAATAGGTGAATTGGCTTAAAATGCAATTTTACCCCTAATTTAACAAAACCTTAACCTATGTTGACATATAACAGAACCTTGTTGAAACAAACTACATTTTACCTTATTCTCAAAGAGGTCTTATAGCAAACATTGAATATCTTACAAACTAGGAATTTGTGACAAAATGTAATAAAACCATCTCAGAATGCGGCCCAGTGGTGTAATGGTTAGCACGCTCAGCTCACAACCGACATGTTTTGGGTTCGAATCCCAGGTGGGTAAAGACAAAATGGGTTTGTCTTCTTAAACGCTGTAACCCCTGCTGACCTAGCAGTAAAATATGAACGGAGAAAGCCTAGGGTTTGCGACCTTGCAATCCCGGCAAGAGAGGAAGGCTAGAAATCCTATTTTCCTGTGTGTGTGTGTGTGTGTGTGTGTGTGTGTGTGTGTGTGTGTGTGTGTGTGTGTGTGTGTGTGTATGTGTTAGTGTGAGTGATATGCGTGTTATGCACCATTACTGGTGCATTACGCATTAATTAGAAAAAAAGAAAATGCAACAAGTAATGTAGAAATATAACCCTCAATTTTCTAGAGCATTCAGGTGAGGATGTAGAAGTAGAACCGGCTTTATCAGGCATGTAGATTTATTGTACAAACTATTGAAGTTCGTCACATCATAACCTCTAACAATCCTTAGGTTTACAGTCCATAAACTAACATCGGTAATAAAAGTTAAAAAGTTTAGAAGTTTTATATTCCGATAACATTAAGTAAAGCTACAATAGATACACATAGGCATAATTAACACATATCCTTTCAAAGAAAAAACATTAACACAGTATAAGGCTGGGTAAAGATTCGTCTGATTTTTGGACAAAGCAATTTTTTTCTGATAGATTTTGAGGTGTTTCGAATTAATCTGATGTTTGTTTGGGTATTTCTGGATATTAAGTCCTCCTCCCCGATTCCCCACCAACCCCTCCTATCCCTTCAAACAAGCTTGGGGGCCCGTGAGGAATCGGGGGTTTTTTTTGGGGGGGATGAAAAATAAGCGAAATATGGGCCTTCAGAAGTCTAAGAAAATTTCCCTGAAAATTTAGAATTTCCCTAACCTAACCTAGCATAACCTAACCTAATCTAATCTAGCCAGGGGGCTGCAACCACCCTGAACCCCCCCCGCTAGGATATTAACCTAACCTAACCTAGCATAACCTAGCGGCACGAATGGCAGTCACGAGTGGCAACGCGATTGGCGGGTTCAGTTCTATAGATATCATGAAATCCTTACATGCCGCTACCCACAAATCCCATTCATAAACAATAGAAAATCATTTCAATGTTTACTTTTGACTGGTGCAGAGCGCTCGCTGGACTATTACGGCCACACTAGAAGTGGGCACCTCATTTTTTTTACATTTACGGCATGATTACCGAGTCTTCTACATGATATGTGAGTTTCGTGTTTGTACGTGACACGGACCTAATATCCAGAATTTCCTTTGTTTGTTATGCCATGCAATTTTTTCCTTCTTTTTTTTTCCCCTAAGCTAACAATTTGAGAAAAATTGCTTTAAGTAATACTAAACAAACCTAATTAAACCAAACCTAACCTTAGCAAACTTAATTAAACCTAACCTAAGCAAACCTAATTAAACCTAACCTAACCTAAGCAAACCTAATTAAAAAATATTGGGTCGTCACGAATTTTTACCTAGTTTAGGTTTGGCTTGCTTAGGCTAGGTTTAATTAGGTTTGCTTCGATTAAGTCAGGCTTCTTATTTAGGTTTGCTGAGGTTAGGTTAGGTTTAATTTGGTTTGCTAGAATTACTTAAAGCAATTTTTTTCATATTGATTTTGATGGTTTTTAATTATTTTGACTTTTGTGGCAGTTTTTACCTTGGGAAAAAAAATTGCATGGCATAACAAACATCAGATTAATTCAAAACACATCAGAATCTATCAGAAACAAATTGGTATTATTGCAGTTTCAACCAATACACCACACGTAACTATAAACTATCTCAGGGTCTAGATGACACAGGAGCATTTCTAGCCCCATATTACACTGTCGGAAATTAATAATTAATAATAGGAAATTTCTTTGACTTCTAGGGAAATTTCCTTAGATTTTTTAGTCCATATTGGCGAATGTTTTGTTATATTATTGTCATTATTATGAAGTATTATTGCAGTTATGAAGGTTGGATTAGGATATTGAACCAGATTTCTGGTTGTGTTTGAATAGTGTCCTAGAGGGGGGGCCAGGGGGGGCGCAGTCCCCCCGGTTAGAATAGGTTTGTCGTGTTTGCTACATTTAGGAAATTTTTAGGGAAATTTCCCTAGATTTTCAAAGTCCATATATCACTCATATATGCCTCCCCCCCAAAAAAAAACCCGATTCCTCACAGCCCCCAAGCTTGCTTCAGGGGTTGGGGGGGTGTGGGTAGAGATAGGGAATATTGGTTGAAACTGCAAATTTACCAAAAAATTGCTTTGTCCAAAAACAGACTGGGTCGTCTTCCGAATCTTTACCTAAAGCTGCCTGCCACCAACCTGTGTTCAAGTGTGTTGGTCTTGGTGATGTTAACTTGTTTTACTTGTTTAAGGCTGCGACGGGATCCACGGGCTGCGACGAATCAATTGATCATATGAGCCCTGGGTAAAGTCCTGTGAGGGTCACAGGCGTGTTAGTTGACCCGTCTTCTTCAAGAAGGCGCTGGTGAGACGGATGACAGCTGTTTGTCGTGAGGGATGGACGCTTGCTGCTGCTAGGAGGGTGGGCAGGTCAAAAGTGGTGACGTATTAATAAACATTCCTAGTTACTCGTAGGATTGGTCTTAGGTCCTAGGAGTTCTTCGTAGGAGTACTCCTAGTATGAACTTTTGGTCTGTGAGTAAAAGCAACTCCTAGGACTTTTTTTTATAAATATCCTTTTTTTAAAGTTTTCTTTACTTTTACGACGTCTTAAATATTTTCCATTGAATCTATGAAGTTTTCAGCATTCTTAGGCGCGTTTTCGATAAATTAGAGAATGATCTTGATCTTGATCTTGATGTCACAGGTGACTTGAAATTTCCTCCAAGTCGGGCCTTTATATCGGCAGCTCCTGTGAGGGGAATAAGGGGGGAAAAAAAAGGAAAATACACAGAAAAAAAGAAACTAAATAAATCAAAGATGCATACTCTAATTACATGCCCTAATCTCACAATCTCGCATACAACATTTTCTCCAGGAACTCTTTCACCGCGTCAATCATCCGTTCACTCGTCTCCTCACAGTCCTAGCAACAACGCCATCCATTCCCTTCCAGTTCTTTCAGTCACCTCATTCATTTCACGTCCCATTTCTGCCAGAATCACACGCATCATTTCCATTCTGTCACGGTCATACTTCTCGCATTCTAGTACTACATGCTTTACCGTCTCATCCTCTCCCATATCACACATCTGGCACACTTTGCTGCGGAACTCTGACCATCTGTAGTTCCTTGCATTCACATCCATACACTGTGCCCTAGCTCGGAAGAGAAGATCACCACCCAGGCTTCCATCATACCACCTTACATGCATTGGGGCCTCTTTCTCTCTGTACCATTCCAAAGTCTTCTTTCGTTCCATCTCAGTCTTCCACTTAAATAAATGATTTTGATCTTGATCTTGGTGTCACAGGTGACTTGAAATTTCCTCCAAGTCAGGCCTTTTTATCGGCAGCTCCTGTGAGGGGAATAAGGGAAAAAAAAAAAAAGTACACAGAAAAAAAAAAAAACTAAATAAATCAAAGATGCATACTCTAAGTACATGCCCTAATCTCTCAATCTCGCATACCACATTTTCTCCAGGAACTCTTTCACCGCGTCAATCATCCATTCACTCGTCTCCTCACACAGTCCTTCTTGGGCCCGTTCGGTAGCGACTCCCGCAAATGTTACACAGCCGAGCTCAGCCAATCACAACGCCCCGCAATGATACACAGCCGAGCTCAGCCAATCACAACGCCGCGAACAGCCAGCCGAGCCTCGCTGGCCAGCCGAGCTTCGGCTGGCCAGCCAGAGCATCAGCCGAGGGGACTTGGACTGAGACTGGGGGGTTGTTTGTTTACATTTTGCAAGGCGACCAGAGGAAGTAGCCGCAGAATCTTAGATTTCCACTGTCGGAGACGTTT
>JAPQNM010001447.1:5000-12500 GCA_029783475.1 Metacarcinus magister | reverse complement strand
ACGCCATAATCAGTCATCAGAGCTGCTGCCTTGTTGATCCATTTTCCGTGACTGCCGTGTCCCTCGTGGTGGTGGAGCAGAGCTGTGTACACGGGGTCGGGGTGGTCTGTGCGGATACAAGTACGTATTAGGAAGTTAACTGTCAGGTGGCGGACTCTCTCAGCTAGTGTGGGGACTTGAGCCTCAGCTCTAAGGTTGTCAGTTTTAGTCCATTTCGGTGCTGCGTTGACAGTCCTCAGTGCTTCGCTTTGTATTGTCTCCAACACCTTGGCGTCACTATCAGTAATATTGAGGAGAGCTATGCCAGCATAATCCACTAGGGAATGAACTAAGGTCTTGTAGCTGCTGAGAATTACCGTACCTGAAGCTCCCATCCCTTTCCAGGACAGTGCTTTGAGGATTCTGGTTCTGATGGCGCATTTGGTTTTGAGATGTTGTACTTCGGCCTTCCACGTTTTATTTCTCGCGACAATGACACCGAGATATTTGCGTGTGGCAACCCAGTCAATGTCGCGTCCTTGGATGTGCAGCTTAGTTGGAGGGATGCTGCGTGTCTTGGCCATGGCTTTTGTTTTTGTATGTGACACAGTAAATCCAAGTTCTTGGCATTTTCCTGTGAGGGCATTCAGTGCCTCTTGCATGTTGGCTGTGGAATTTTTCCCTCCCGTCTGCAGGACGATGTCATCAGCGTAGCCAATGTGTTGCGTTCCATCAGGGTAATCTATCTTCGCCAACACGTTCATTAAGATATTAAAAAGTGAGGGGCTGAGGACTCCTCCTTGTGGTGTACCATTTTCAAGCAACATATAATCTGATGTGTGGCCTTGGAACACCACTCTGGCTTTGCGTCCCGTCAGGTAGTGCTGTACCCATGATAACATCTTGCCTTTAACTCCCAGCCCGACCAACTCGTCCAGAATGACAAGCGGCTGAGCCCTGTCAAAGGCTTTCTCAATGTCAATAAATACAGTTGTTTTCGCCTTGTCATTTGCCACATAATTTGCTAGACAGTTTGCAGTGCTTCTGTGTTGCATGAATCCGTTTACTTCAACATCAAGGCGTCCGATTTTGTATAGAATGCGGTTGAGGAGGATGCGTTCCATCATCTTGCAAATCGTGGAGGTGAGGCTGATTGGTCTGAATTGATCATTTTCGCCAGGCTTGGGTATGGGGACAATATTGGCCGTGGTCCAGGCTGCAGGCAGCATTCCTTGCGTGAGGGACATGTTGAAGAGGCGAAGGAGCGGGTCTCCTTCAACGTGACAGACAGCATTCAGCATGGAGTAAGTAATACCGTCATCGCCAGGAGCTGTGTCTGTGCTTGTTTTTCTGGCCGCCATCATTTCCTCTCTTGTAATGGGTTGGTCCGTGTCGTCATGTTGTTGTGTGGCAGTAGTGATGGTAGCCAGTCGTGCGGGGTCCAGGGCATCCTTTGCATTACGCAGTTGGACAGGCAAGGTGTCGGTGGCAGAGCGCTCATGGTAATCCCTCATTAAGGTCTCGGCCTTCCCAGCGGGGTCGGGATGGGCAGGTGGTTGCGTGCGGTGGCCTCTGATGCGTTTTATCTTGTTCCACACTTGCGTCATGCTTGAGGTATGATTGAGCTGTCCAGTGAACTGTAGGTATTTTTCCTCTCTAATAGTAGCCATTTGCTCCCTGGCATAAGGAATCCACTCCAATAGATTTGTTTTGTCATTGTCACTACGACTTTGTTTATAAGCTCTTGCAAGTTGACGAGACACTTTGTTTAAAAGCTTCACTCTTTCGTCGTAATACCACAACTGCTTCCTTCCGTGATTGTATTTCTTTTTCCCGAGGCGCGGCATTGAGGCGTCAGCTGCATCCTGGATGGCTTGAGTGAGGTCATCAGAGAAGGTTTGTACACTAGCAGGCACGTGATAGGTTCGATACCAGCTGTTTACGTGATTTGTGAATAACATCCAATTTGCCTTCTTTGTCATCCATTTCTTCTTCTCGCCTCTTGCAATCCTTGTCTGTCTTTTCACTGTGAATTGAGTATTTTGAGCCCAGTGATCGCTGAGTAGTTCTGGCACACTCTCAGATGCGATATCGAGTCCCCTACTGCCGGCATTTACTGAGAGGACCAGGTCTAACCTTCCACCCGCAATGTGTGTGGCCTGTGGTTCACCGTGCAGTGTCACATTGTCGAATTCCTCCAGCATATGCACAATGTGCTGTCCTCGATGATTAGTGACGCCATTATTCCATGGTTCTAGTACCGGGTGATGGGCGTTAAAGTCCCCGGTAATTAGTGTTGGTCGTCCTGCATGATTAATTTCAAGTATAGGCAAGAGGTTGAGATGCGACCTTTGCCTGCAGTACACATTATTCACATTTATTTTCACGTTGTCAAAGTGTAGCGTTACACTGAGTGTGTCCACTTCATCACCAAGTTGAGGAGGATTGTCTGTGAGCGTGGCTGGAATGTCAGTTCTGACAAGTGTTATCAGGCCTCTTGATCCTCCTTGCTGATATGGTTGTTGGAAAAGTTGGTATTTTCCAAATCTCATAGTGGACGCATCAGTAGCGAGTGTCTCTTGCAGGACAATGACAGCCGTGTTATGAGTATTTATGTACTGGATAAGAGTGGCTGCCTTGCTTGTCACGCCATGGACGTTCCATTGCAGGACAGTTATCGTTGTATTCCCGACCCCTGTGGATGACACTGATGCGCCGCGCAGTGGGCGTGAGGCTGTGGTGGCTGGTAAGTCATGTTGGCTGTCTGTGGTGGCTGCGCTGCTAGGCTTAGTGGTGGAGGTGGTGGCTGGTGACCTTGAGGCAGAGGTGATGAGGCGACTGTCAGTGATGTGGGTGTTGGTGGTTGCTGTGTCGGAGACAGAGATGGTGGCTTGGCAGAATGTGTGGTGGGATTTGTCTCTGTCTTCGGCGCTTCTTGTGTAATTTGTGTGGATGCATGGGGTTGTAATGGTGGTTGAGTAGGCTGGGGTGAGGTGATATCGGTCTCCATGTGTGAGCTGAGAGTGTGTGGAGCACGAGCTTGTATGGTCGTGGGATTGGTGATGTCGAGGAGAAAGGCCTTCATGCTGCTCATCTCTTTTTGTATTGTTACCTGTAGTGACGCCATCGCGATGCGTACCTCTTGGTTGTCTTGTTGCATCTTTTCTTGATTTGCTTTCAGATTCATTACTTCCTGCTTCAATGTTGCAAAATCCTCTTGCAGCTTGGTTGTGACATCCGAAGGCGTTGACACTCGTAAGTCCATGGACACAGGTGTGTGGTGGGTGTTGTGCAGGCGTCTCTGGTTTCGTGGCGGGGTGGGGCGGGGAAGGAGGGCCGTAAACACTTATTCCCTGGAGAGTCTGTGGGTGAGGTATGGGAGGGCGGGAGGTTTGATCCATCAGCTGAGGTGGCGGGTGAGACATTTTCTTGGTTTTCACATGCTGGTGCGTTGAGGGTGGCGCGGGATGACCTGAGAAATGTGGCTGAGGTCTGGGGGGGAGGGGGTTCCCTAGATGTAGAGGGGGGTAGTCGCTGAGCGGTGGAGGGACGGCTGATGGTGGGGTGGGGGACCCCACTGTATAGGAGCAGGGAAGTGGATGTTGGGTGTGAGGGCAGCTGTGTGTGTTGGCTGGGTACTTATCTCCTCCCTTGGGTGTAGTGAAGTGGCGGGCCTCTTGGGACATTTGAGATTCCATGCGTTGTGTTCTCCTGAACAGTTCGGGCACCTGTACGTTATCTGTTCCTTCCTCCCCAACTTCTCTTTGCACAGACTGGTGTCGTGTCGCTCCGCGCAGAACCCGCATGTCGTAACGCCGTCGCATTCCCACATCCTGTGTCCCCACTTTTGGCAGTTCCCACAGAAGGCCGGCTTGCCCACAAACTTTTCTATCTTGCACGGTCGAATCCCTGGCAGGTGTAGATGTGACGGTACTTCTCCCTCCCACATGGCAATGACTTGGTTCCTGGGTGTCTCCGTGCCGCGTCGAGTATGTCTGTCCGCCCACATAACTGACGGATGTTCCTTGATGTAGTCTAGCGTCAAACATGTAGGGTAGTTTTTGATGAACACTTTGGTCTGTCTGTTGTCTTGAGTAATTTCCGTTAGTTTTATTGTTTGGCCGTTGAGTGGATGGCCGATTTCTGTCAGATATTTCCTGGTATCGCTGTCCTGGGTCACTGCCATGATCGATTTGGAAGTAGCTCTTGGTTGCACTGTCAGGTTGCGATGTTTGTTTGCTACATCCGCCAGCCACTTCATCCTGTCGCGTGGGGAGACACCTTTGGGGAAACATAGTCGGTACGTTACTTGCACTGCACTGTTGTTTGGGTTGTCCATTGTCGTACCTGCTTCCACACTGGCACTTTTCAACACATGTATTTTCCTTTTGTTGTTGCACACAGTTGTATATCCGTCTTGAATCAAGTTCTCCATCTCGTCGGGCGCCTCCCATTGGCATTGTCTTTTAGCAGGATTATCTCGAACCTGCTCTCCGGTATCAATGTTCATCATTGTATAACCGTTATCATTGTTCACAATATCACTGATAGCTTCTGTGTTCTGTTGACTGCCAGGATGGGGCATTGCTCCCAACCGAACAAGGAATTAAAGGCTTTGATCGCACAGTGGACAGAAGGCCGAAACGCGACCTCCTCTCCCAGTGAGGTCACAAAGGTCACTGACATTATTAGATTACACATTGCTATATGTATATAAAATTAGATTTTGATGGATACTAGAGAGAGAGAGAGGAGAGAAGAGAGAGAGGACGAGAGAGAGAGGAGATGACGAGAGAGAGAGAGAGAGAGAGAGAGAGAGAGAGAGCGGAGAGGAGAGAGAGAGAGAGAGAGAGAGAGAGAGAGAGAGAATGTGGAATGTGTGATCCCAGCCCTAGGGAATTGGATAACGGAAGTGTGACAACCCCCCCACCTCTCTCTCTCTCTCTCTCTCTCTCTCTCTCTCTCTCTCTCTCTCCTCTCATCCTCTCCTCTCTCTCTCTCTCTCGCTTTGACCCAACCTTTATCTACTATTCCTCCTGTCATGTTTCTCGTCCTCCTCCTCGCTTTATTATTATTATTATTATTATTATTACTTGTCTTTCGGAAGCTGGAGAGTGAGGTATGTGATAAGTATATCAGAGCTAGGCCTCTCTCTCTCTCTCTCTCTCTCTCTCTCTCTCTCTCTCTCTCTCTCTCTCTCTCCTCTCTCTTCTCTCTCTCTCTCTCTCTCTAGTATCCATCAAAATCTAATTTTATATACATATAGCAATGTGTAATCTAATAATGTCAAATATATTTTTCACTTATAAAACAACCTATACGAATATACCGTAAAGTAGTGTACACAAAAGGCCAAAGTAATATAAAATAATGTGGATAATATAATTTTAATTATTAGTATATGCAACAAACATTATATATATATATATATATATATATATATATATATATATACATTAATACATATTATACATTATATAAAGGGGAGGCGGTGGTACAGTGGACAAGCGTTCGATCCTCCGATATCCGCTGTCCACTTTTCATTATTTGATATCACCGCCGAGTGGCCAAAGACTACCCAAATTTCTGCCATACTGTCCTCAGACGGGACTTACAATGTTATATGCATTTGAGGCTTTAGCAGCGATTAACCTCGCACGTTCTAAACATATTCAAGCGAGAACGTAAACTATCGAGGCCTCACTATAAAAAAAAAAATCTTAAAAACTTACGTCAAATAACAGGCAAGAGGAAAGTCCATCCTGCTTCTATAACAAAAAAAAAAGCCTACTGGCGCCAACGATTTATGATTTAGAAAACAGAATATACATATTTACATATTATACATACTTTTTTTTATATACAGTTTTATATACATATAATTTACAGTTTTTTCAGCGTGTGATAATCTTTGAAACTGTACACGCATAATGCAACGTTGCATTCATTGCATTTTGACGTCACACGCATACGTCTGCTTGGGCGTCTGGTTGTGTTTTTGCACACATAGCAATCCAGACGCCTCTTCTGTCCATTTAACATCTTTGTAGGAACAGCAAAGTGGCGATTAATTGCATCTGTGATGCGATCAGGCTTAGGTGCATGGCGGCGACTATTGATGGTGTTTGTGGGCTGACCAAACTCTTCAAGAAGCTGGAAAGCTATGTTGTGAATAAACTCACGCAGTTTGAACTTCTTAGAAGGGTCCATCTCCCGTTTGACTAGCCAGAAATTGTAGGCATTGAGCATAGTTATGTCTATCATGTGGAAGAACTTGTGGTACCACATGACAGATTTTCTCAAGCACTCAACACTACTTATCTGACTATCAGACTTCTCCACCAAACGCATATTCTTGGTATAGTCAATCACAACATCAGGCTTCATGATAATTTTCTTCGTATTATAATGAATTTTACCTGTGGTGACTATATCGCCTTTATGGATGGTGGAGAGGAGATAAACTGGCTTCTTGTCATTCCACTTGACTGCAATAACTTTGCCTGACTTTTCTTTTTGAATGAACAGGTCTTTTTTTCGTCGCTTCTTATCCGTAATAGGATGGAATTGAGCTGTTGTTTCATCGCCTGAGCTCGTGTTGTCAAGGATAGTTTTATTTCCATTGAACTTTGGCATAAACTTTCAGTTTTTCCGTACAGTTCCACTCATGACCCCGTGTTGTTGTCATGTAGAAACTGACAGAGAGCTGGACTGGTATACCAATTGTCAGTGTAAAGAATATGACCTCGGCCCATGTAGGGTGCCATCATCTATTTGACAATGGCACCAGACATGCCCATTGGGTCATTCTTGCTGGCCTTTGGTATATCAATGTCTGTGACTGTGTACACAATCATGTCAAGCACAATTCCTGTATCACAGTCACACAGCACAAAAAGTTTGATGCCAAAGCGATGCCTCTTTGTCGGGATGTACTGTTTGAAGACGAGGCGTCCCTTGAATAAGATAATTGACTCGTCGACCACCATCTTCTGGAAGGGATAGAAATACTTTTTGTACCGAGTAAGGAACATAGAAAGTATTTCTCTCACCTCCCAGATACGGTCGCCGGTGATACGATTTTCATTGTCTGCATAGTACAGAAAACTAAGCAGCAATAAAAATCTATCACAAGTCATATACTTATTGAAGATAGGGTTACTAATGAGAGAGTCATTACGCCAATAATGCTGGAGAACATGCTTTTTACAAAGCGGCATCACCAGCATCAAGGCGATAAAAACAAGCAACTCCCTGGAAGTGGTGTCTACCCATTGCCAGAACCTGGACTTTGGGGAGAAGGCATTCATTCGCGGAGACTCCCAACGGTAATAGTTGTTGGTCTTCTCAGCAATGTATGACATCACCTCGTCATCCAAGAAGGCACGGAAGAAATCACTCTCCTTTGCCTCGTCGTTGTAGGGCCAGTCTTTAGTAATACCACTCCTGTCACTTTGAAACTCGTGCAGATCTGGTACAAAGTCTGACCCCTCCGACCAGGCAAACGAGAAGCCAGAGGGC
>JAPQNM010001445.1:0-20000 GCA_029783475.1 Metacarcinus magister | reverse complement strand
AATGATGAATGTCCCGCGCTGGTGCCTGCCTGCCAAAGGCAGAGTCAGTGGAGGTGCCCGGCCGGCAAAATCACCCTAACGCTCGCTCCAGGTTTCACTCTGTGCGACAATGCTCGGTTGGTCCTCACTCCCGCAGTCTCAGCAATGATGAATGTCCCGCGCTGGTGCCTGCCTGCCAAAGGCAGAGTCAGTGGAGGTGCCCGGCCGGCAAAATCACCCTAACGCTCGCTCCAGGTTTCACTCTGTGCGACAATGCTCGGTTGGTCCTCACTCCCGCAGTCTCAGCAATGATGAATGTCCCGCGCTGGTGCCTGCCTGCCAAAGGCAGAGTCAGTGGAGGTGCCCGGCCGGCAAAATCACCCTAACGCTCGCTCCAGGTTTCACTCTGTGCGACAATGCTCGGTTGGTCCTCACTCCCGCAGTCTCAGCAATGATGAATGTCCCGCGCTGGTGCCTGCCTGCCAAAGGCAGAGTCAGTGGAGGTGCCCGGCCGGCAAAATCACCCTAACGCTCGCTCCAGGTTTCACTCTGTGCGACAATGCTCGGTTGGTCCTCACTCCCGCAGTCTCAGCAATGATGAATGTCCCGCGCTGGTGCCTGCCTGCCAAAGGCAGAGTCAGTGGAGGTGCCCGGCCGGCAAAATCACCCTAACGCTCGCTCCAGGTTTCACTCTGTGCGACAATGCTCGGTTGGTCCTCACTCCCGCAGTCTCAGCAATGATGAATGTCCCGCGCTGGTGCCTGCCTGCCAAAGGCAGAGTCAGTGGAGGTGCCCGGCCGGCAAAATCACCCTAACGCTCGCTCCAGGTTTCACTCTGTGCGACAATGCTCGGTTGGTCCTCACTCCCGCAGTCTCAGCAATGATGAATGTCCCGCGCTGGTGCCTGCCTGCCAAAGGCAGAGTCAGTGGAGGTGCCCGGCCGGCAAAATCACCCTAACGCTCGCTCCAGGTTTCACTCTGTGCGACAATGCTCGGTTGGTCCTCACTCCCGCAGTCTCAGCAATGATGAATGTCCCGCGCTGGTGCCTGCCTGCCAAAGGCAGAGTCAGTGGAGGTGCCCGGCCGGCAAAATCACCCTAACGCTCGCTCCAGGTTTCACTCTGTGCGACAATGCTCGGTTGGTCCTCACTCCCGCAGTCTCAGCAATGATGAATGTCCCGCGCTGGTGCCTGCCTGCCAAAGGCAGAGTCAGTGGAGGTGCCCGGCCGGCAAAATCACCCTAACGCTCGCTCCAGGTTTCACTCTGTGCGACAATGCTCGGTTGGTCCTCACTCCCGCAGTCTCAGCAATGATGAATGTCCCGCGCTGGTGCCTGCCTGCCAAAGGCAGAGTCAGTGGAGGTGCCCGGCCGGCAAAATCACCCTAACGCTCGCTCCAGGTTTCACTCTGTGCGACAATGCTCGGTTGGTCCTCACTCCCGCAGTCTCAGCAATGATGAATGTCCCGCGCTGGTGCCTGCCTGCCAAAGGCAGAGTCAGTGGAGGTGCCCGGCCGGCAAAATCACCCTAACGCTCGCTCCAGGTTTCACTCTGTGCGACAATGCTCGGTTGGTCCTCACTCCCGCAGTCTCAGCAATGATGAATGTCCCGCGCTGGTGCCTGCCTGCCAAAGGCAGAGTCAGTGGAGGTGCCCGGCCGGCAAAATCACCCTAACGCTCGCTCCAGGTTTCACTCTGTGCGACAATGCTCGGTTGGTCCTCACTCCCGCAGTCTCAGCAATGATGAATGTCCCGCGCTGGTGCCTGCCTGCCAAAGGCAGAGTCAGTGGAGGTGCCCGGCCGGCAAAATCACCCTAACGCTCGCTCCAGGTTTCACTCTGTGCGACAATGCTCGGTTGGTCCTCACTCCCGCAGTCTCAGCAATGATGAATGTCCCGCGCTGGTGCCTGCCTGCCAAAGGCAGAGTCAGTGGAGGTGCCCGGCCGGCAAAATCACCCTAACGCTCGCTCCAGGTTTCACTCTGTGCGACAATGCTCGGTTGGTCCTCACTCCCGCAGTCTCAGCAATGAATATTCTCGCGCTGCTGCCTGCCTGCCCAAGGCAGAGTCAGTGGAGGTGCCCGGCCGGCAAACTCATCGTAACGCTCTCTCCAGCCTTCACTCTGTGCGACAACGCTCGGTTCGCTCCTCCCGCAGTGTCAGTGGAGGAGGTGGAACAGTGTCCCGCGCTGCCATCGTGAACACACACACACACACAGCAGCGACGAGAAACCAAAGCAGAGTGTGTAGAGATCTGCAACGCTTGCCTCTCCTCCAAATTTTAGTACGGAAAGAAGGACTTAATATGTGTTACAGTTGCTAGAGCTAGGTAACCTTGTTCATCCCGCGCCTCTCCCGCAGTTCTAGTTCGGGAGAGGCGAGTGTTGGCACTCTGAGACTCACAATCTGGACAGCCAAGGTGCCTACTTTGAAATGTTGTAGTCTTACCCAATATTACCAGACAACCAGACATCACTAAGAAAAACTGAGAACACCATCGTCTTCGTCATACAATAATGCATATCGTGAGATAAAATTGATAACAATAAAATCACATCTCTTATAAAATAATTGACGAACAAAAAAATAGCGCATAAAGAATTTTTTCAAATGTTCTGCTTCAACTCGCTGTAACTTCCTTTAAATTTACCCGCATGCTATTTTCAAGCCCGGATTCCTAATCTACACACTTTGCCGATCCCTATGATGTACCATAAGTAATGATAAAAAATATTCTAGCCGGTAAAAAAGGCAGACCATCCCCAAAATAGCAAAATCGACCCAAAAATGGCCAACGCCGGTTTTCAAGGATTTGACTTGATCGACAATTTCAACCACCCATTCTTTTTTCTATCAATAAGTGTTTCATACCGTAGGAATCAGCCAACCTTGCACAACTCGAAACAATGATTAAAAATTGAAAGCAAGCAAAAATAACGGAATTGCGACGAGTTGAAGTACAACATGTCGAACAAAAATGTTTATGCGCTATTTCATTCTACCTTAATTATCTCGTCATAGATAAAGTCATTATGACATTTATTTGAGCTGATCATATGCGGCATTCTATCACCTACACGATGGTAGTTTCAGTTTTTCCTAATGACGTTTGGTGCTTCCGTAATACCCGCTAATGCAACACCATTGATAAATTAGACCCTCACGGCGACACCAATCAACCAACCAACCCCTCTCTCCCTGCCTCTCCCGCCCGCCCGCCGCCGGGAACGCGTCTCACATAGCATCATCATGCAGCTGCTGCCGCTACAGACATAATAATAATAATAATAATAAGGACGGGGGAACGAACACACACACAAAAAAAAAGTCATTACTAAATCAATAATATTAAACCAAAGTTTTTTTTATAAGTCCAAAAGCGCAACATGATAGGCTTGTGGCACGCGATTAAACGCAAACAGATACAAATCAAAAGGGTGGTCAGAAAAATAAATTCGATAGATAAATTTAATTCACAAACCAACTGATATATTGTCAAATGTCGCGGCCATGAAAGTGGAAAGGTGCACCTCATTATTACAAACTCAATACTGCTACGATCGCAGTACTGAGTTAGAGCGCCCCCCAACATTAAAAAAAAAACGGGGGGCTGAAAGAATAATGCAGTGCATTATTACACAGCATCCAAAATCATGGCGAGTGGGTTAGAAAACTGTTAAATTCAATCCAGACTTGCCAGTAGGATTCCGACATCGGGGGGCGTGACGGAACCTACAGTCATTTTAACAGTCAATTAATGAAAATTCAAATCTTTCGGGACAAGAAGCAGGTACTACTACTACTACTACTCTGCTCTGCTCAACAAACTAATAGAATGCAGTACATCTATTAGACATTTTGATCTAGGCGTGAAGAAACACCAATTTTACCCATAGGTAACCAAACCAGTCCAGTGCCGCGACAGACTACACCCTGCACATAAGTAACCACGGGACCGTCCTCATTCACTCGAGGACCAGGCGAGTCCCGCGACGGTCTAAACCCAGCTCACGTTCCCTTTTGATGGGTGAACAATCCAACGCTTGGTGAATTCTGCTTCACAATGATAGGAAGAGCCGACATCGAAGGATCAAAAAGCGACGTCGCTATGAACGCTTGGCCGCCACAAGCCAGTTATCCCTGTGGTAACTTTTCTGACACCTCTTGCTTAAAACTCATAAAGTCAAAAGGATCGATAGGCCCTGCTTTCGCAGTCCGTATTCGTACTGAAAATCAGGATCAAGCCAGCATTTGCCCTTTTGCTCTACGCGAGGTTTCTGTCCACGCTGAGCTGGCCTTAGGACACCTGCGTTATCGTTTGACAGATGTACCGCCCCAGTCAAACTCCCCACCTGATAATGTCCTCGGAGCGGATCGCGGCGGGCGCGAACGCCCGGTCAAGCTAACGCGGAGCCGAAACCCACGCGCGCCATCCCTTCCGCCGCTTTAGGCTAGAAACAGGAGACAGTCCCACTTGGGGAAGCTCCGATTCCGTCTCACCGAGTAAGTAAAGAAACGATCAGAGTAGTGGTATTTCATTGTCGGCCGCACGGGCCACAAGTGACCCTGATGTGACGACCTCCCACTTATGCTACACCTCTGATGTCTCTCTACAAAATCAGACTAGAGTCAAGCTCAACAGGGTCTTCTTTCCCCGCTGTTAGGCGCAGGCCCGTTCCCCTGCCTGTGGGTTCGCTAGATAGTAGATAGGGACAGTGGGAATCTCGTTAATCCATTCATGCGCGTCACTAATTAGATGACGAGGCATTTGGCTATATCAGTGGTCACCTGCTTTAAAAAAAAATTTTCTAAAAGCCTCCCCCAACCTACCAAAGGGGATAAGACTCTCCCCTGGAGAGCATATCCAGCTTTGGTAGGTCGCCCACACCTTACCTCACCGGCTCTTTTGCTGGAAGGCCATTAAATAAATATAACCACATGCCACGTCATAAAAATTGCATTTTCAGGATAACAAGGTGAAGATGAAATGAGTGAAACAAAGATGCAATGGATGAACAAAATAAAGTAAAATAAAATAAAGAAAAACATCTTGTCCTTTCACTTACATACAAGTATGTACCCACACACAACAAAAAAACACTTGTTATCCCAAATCACATAATGCATATGACTTCCAGCCAGTGACCGTGAGGCTCGGTCCTGGGGGTCATTAAAAGCATTCTTATAAAAAAACAAGGTGACCTCGTGTGTGCAATTATTGAACAGAGAGCCTCTAACCTCTCTGTTCAAGGGTGTGCTAGTCCCTAACCCTTGGCACTCGCCGAACCTTCGCCCCTGAAGTGTTCCTGTAGGCTGTGTGTATGGCTGCCCCCCCCTCTAGCGCACGAACTACCATAAGCTTTAGAGTTGCTTTTGGCAGTCCGAGGCTGTCCCAGGTGTTACAGGACGGGAGGGCAACCACTCCTCTCCAGGAGATGGTGAAGCTGGAGAAAATCGGGTGATTCCCTGTCAGAGACACCACGTAGTCCCTGATCTCAGGGACGTCATAATAGTCACTTTCCGGCGATGGGCAGTGTCCAGGTTGCCCACCGCTGCATCAGCAACGACCTGGACATCTACCACATACGCCGTTCCACCCCTCCAGAAGACGATGTCTGGGTACCTTACCCCTGCTGGTGTTGGGATAGCCGGTTCACGCCGGACTTGGTACCCCTGCTTCTGGAGGGACGTGACGTAAAGATCCAGAAGACCATCGTGCCTGGCAATGCGTTTCCCTGCCACGGCCGGGCACTGTTGGAGAATGTGCCCAAGAGACTCTGGCCTCATACCATGGCAGAGATCACAGGCTACGCTTGGCCTCTGGCGTCCTCGTGCGCAGCGGGTCTGGGTCGCCATAAGGTTTCCCCGCAGCTTCAGAGCTCTTATGAAGCTGCCGCCGCGCATGAGGCCGGTGCCGTCGCTTAGCCACGAGGAGGAGACTGGGGTTTGCCTGCAACCCTCCAGTCCCCTTCCATCGTAGCTGTCATAGAGGCGGTTTCGCCATTCCTCTTCCTCCAGTCTCTTGCGAGAGGAGGATGTCTCACAAGGATGTGGGCCACTGGCACCCTCTGCCACTGCTCGAACTGACGGGTCAGGTGACAGCCGCGACAGTCGTGACAACAAGTCACTTTTGAGCCGAGGGATCCGGGAGCAGAATGGGAAGATCCCCAAGCCGCCATCCCTCACTGCCGCATGGAAATACCCTACTGGGGTATCATGCGGCAGGTGGAAGGCCTTCCTGGCAAACTTCCTCACTTCTCTATCCAGCCTCTTAAGAGTACCGGCCCTCGCCTCAGAGTGTAGCAGAGGATAAACCAGTTGCGGGAGGAGAGAATTGACGAGCATCCACATTTTTTGTTGCGGTTTAGCTGGTGACCGCTGCAGGCGACCTAGGCCGGTGACAAGCCGCGCCAAGAGGCGAGATGGTCCCTCCGCCCATTCAGTGGAACCCACTTGAATGCCCAGGTATTTATAAAATTTCCCTGGGGTCAAGGCGCGGATGGCTTGGCCGCCTATGTGGAGCTCAATTTTCGACTGGACCCACTTCCTCCTCTTCTTGTCCGCTGCTATCGCCAGGCTGGCACACTTCTGGTGACCTACCTCCAGACCCAGGCGAGCGGCTGCTGTCGTAACAGCGCCGACACTTCGCCTGAGTCCAACTGGGCTAGTCGCCAGAAGGACCACATCGTCAGCGAACGCCAAATACTGGAACTTTGTCCCACCAATGACGACGCCGACTTCCTGGGGTGCAGCAGACAGGGCCCAGTCTAGTGTCATATTAAAGAGCAGGGGCGACAAAGGATCCCCCTGCATGACCCCAATTGTTGGTGTTACCAAGACACCGTCCACAGTCGTGGTAGCCTTCTTATACATATTTTCCACGTACGTTGACAGTTTGGACCCCAATCCCCACCTATGACAGGCTTGGACAATGGCGGGGTAACCCACGGAGTCAAAGGCCTTCTTAAAATCAATAAAGGCCATATAGAGGGGAGAGGGAACGGCCTTGGCATGCCGGAGGGCTGCTTTTAGCAGCAGAATGTTCGCTGCACAGCCCTCTTCCTCTCGAAACCCTCTTTGACTCCGCGGGAGAGGGGCCCACGTGGAGACTCTCTTAGCTAAAACCCTGTTGAGAATCCTCGTCAGGACAGGAGTAATAGTAAGAGGTCGAAAGTCAGACGGAGTGGAAGGCTCGTCAGTCTTAGGGATCAGTACGGTCCTGCCACGGACCCAACTGGCTGGAGGCTGACCCACGAACAAGACAGCGTTCAAGAGCCACCTCAGCTTGTCCATACCGAGAGCCTCGATGTCGGCTTTATACCGACCATCAAGGCCCCTGGCTGTGTCGGCTTTAGTAGCCTTTAGCGCCATCTTCACATCCTCCTCCGAGATTGGCTTCCAGATTTCTCTTTCAACACAACCTCTTGCCGGAAGGATGCGCCCCGGTACCGGGGGTGGACTGGGCCTCTCATAGAGAGATAGCCAGAAATCCGTGGTACCTTCCGGTAACGGCCTCTCTTCTCCAAGCCAGTTGTCGCCGTCAACAACTCTCTTTGATGCACGGCCTCTATCCTTCTTCCAGGCATGCTGGAATCGGGCGTACTGGAACCTCCGCCTCCCTTTTTGCGATCTAGGCAGATGACAGCGCCTAGACCTCCGCTCGGGACGTGAGCAAGTCACCGAACGAGGAGGGGACCACTCGTCAAATTTGCTCTGGATATCCTCTGTGTCTACAGGAACCGCTACAGCTAAGATGTTACTAAGGCCTTCTAAGATGTTACGAAGAGCCTCTTGTAGCGGTGGTTCCACTCGTGCCGGTGGTCCCTCACCCCCTTGCGTCTCCGTGTCAGACGCTGGGGATGAGGGTGGCAGCTGAGGACGGGAAGGAGCTCCAGGCAACTCCTCCCCCGTGGGTTCAGAGTCATGCGGCAGGTCCTCGCTGACTGCCCCAGCGTTCAGCAAGGCTCGATACGCCGCACTCCTCCTCTTCCCCTTAATGGACTCAATGGTCCTATGGGGAAGGACTTCACGTGCGATGGACATGTTGATTCCCTTCTCACCTCGGTGGGCTCTTTCATATGCTAGCATTAAGGCGAGCTCTTCCGGATCCCACCGAGGTTTGGGGCGGGCAGCCAACACTGCATCCTCAGCGGAGTGAAACACTTCAGGGATGAGAAAGTCTCTCGTGCAATCTGCGCCCCTTAAATGAGGCGCAGATTTGCCCGCAAGTCGGACACTCCGGGGACTGGTCACCGCCAGTGCCACCTACAGCTGTGGCACCCGACATCGAATTTGAGGTCGGGTATCCTACACTTACTTTCGAAAAACCACAGCTTATTCCAAACCTTGTGTACCCAATCAAAACAAGGTGTGCGTGTGCTCTTGGCCGTGGATGTTGTATGCTACACAACAACGAGGGGGCGGGAACCCTCGTCATCCACGTGCGGCAGGACCCACGGGCAGGGGGCACACATCTTAGTAACTATGTGGATACTCTTAAGAGAGTCATAGTTACTCCCGCCGTTTACCCGCGCTTGGTTGAATCTCTTCACTTTGACATTCAGAGCACTGGGCAGAAATCACATTGCGTCAACATCTATCTCTGACCATCGCAATGCTTTGTTTTAATTAGACAGTCGGATTCCCCTGGTCCGTGCCAGTTCTGAGTTGATCGCTGGGCGCCAGCCGAAGTGGGTTTGGAGCGAGGGACGGCTGCTGCTACTACCAAACCGGAAGACCGGCGGTAGAGAGAGCCGGAGCCCCCGCGCCCACGCAGCCTAGCGCGTTCCACGGAAGGGCCGGAGACACGCCGGTCCGAGCTCTCGGCAAGAGTGACGAGAGGGCTAAAACCGCCACCACGATACTGACTCTCGACACGCTGGGCCGTGATCCCACACCGCAATATTGTGCCAAGCCTCCACGGCCGGTGCTGCGTGAACCCTGCGGATGGATCCCCGTCGTGTACCACCCCGTCGCGTCAGCTTTTGAGACACGCGGACGGCGGGAGGAGACCGGGAGCGACGCGAGAGGCCACGCCGGGGCTTTTGAGGGCCCAAAACGACGTGGATACACTCACAGCGAACGCCTTTGCGAACCCGGACCCAACACACACCGCCGCCGCACTGACGGACTTTGAAAAAGGTAGTACGACGCGAGGCCGCATTTGGAATGGGTCACCGCCACCGGGGTGGGGAGGCACTACGGTTTGTGGGCGGACACCAACGTGTGAGAAGCCAGAGGGTAGACGGCGACACCCATCACCGCACGCCTCATAACCTCTGAGCCCAGTCCAGCGCCCGAACCCAGGCCCGCTTCCCGCACAGGCCCGACTGGCCCGATCCTCAGAGCCAATCCTTATCCCGAAGTTACGGATCTAATTTGCCGACTTCCCTTACCTACATTAGTCTATCGACCAGAGGCTTCTTACCTTGGAGACCGGCTGCGGATATGGGTACGCGCAGGCCCGAAACTGGGGTGTTTCGCGGGAGCCGCGTGCGTGCGAGCACCACACCGCCGAAACGGGCGACGCCACAGCAGCAGACTCCCACGCTTCGCCCCATGCAGTTACCTGCCTCGCATGTTTCACGGACCGGCAGTGGTACGCGGGACGCCGCAAGAACCGCGGCGCTCTACGGCAGACCGTGTTACCAACACCCTTTCGCTCTGCGAGTGGCTTCTAGGGTCACGGCGCCTTAAACAGAAAAGAAAACTCTTCCCCGGACCACCGCCGATGGACGCGAGTTGGTTCCCGTTACCGGGTTCCTGCACCAAGGGCCAGCCCGAGAAGGAACTGGGCCCCGGTTGGCATCCAGGCCTGGTTACGGAATAAGTACCGTATTCCCTTTCGCCACTAACTCCCAACTGGCAACTGAGGAAAATTTCTCATTTTGTTGTTTGTTTGCAAGAGAGCGAACAAAGTTTGAAAAGACAAAGCTCTTCTCCCTCTATTCAACTCTCCGCGACTCGCTTGGCCGTTGCCTCTAGCGTGGGATAAGGCTTTAGCCTTGGGCTTAGGAGCGACTAACCCATGTCCAACTGATGTTCACATGGAACCCTTCTCCACATCGGCCTTCAAGGGAAGTCTCTCTCGACTATTTGCTACTACCACCAAGATCTGCACCAGGGGCGGCTCCAGGCCGGCTCACGCCGGATCCCTTCAGCGCTCACCCCTGCGACCCTCCTACTCGCCGGGGCTTGGAGACCTGGGCCTCCCCCCGCTAAGAGGGAAGCTTGGCCTTTAGTGCCACCGGCGGTCGAGTATCGGGAGAATGCTTGAGCGCCATACCATTTTAAGGGCTAGTTGCTTCGGCAGGTGAGTTGTTACACACTCCTTAGCGGATTCCAACTTCCATGGCCACCGTCCTGCTGTCTATAGCAACCAACGCCTTTCGATGGGGTCTAGATGAGCATTCGTTTAGGCCCCTTAACTCGACGTTTGGTTCATCCCACAGCGCCAGTTCTGCTTACCAAAAATGGCCCACTAGATACTCGGATTAGTCGCCGAAGCTTCAGCATTCAAGCAAGCTCGGCATCTCACCCATTTAAAGTTTGAGAATAGGTTGAGGACGTTTCGTCCCCAAGACCTCTAATCATTCGCTTTACCGGATGAAACTCCTTTGTTTCCGCGAGTACCAGCTATCCTGAGGGAAACTTCGGAGGGAACCAGCTACTAGATGGTTCGATTAGTCTTTCGCCCCTATACCCAGCTCTGACAATCGATTTGCACGTCAGAATTGCTACGGACCTCCACCAGAGTTTCCTCTGGCTTCATCCTGGCCAGGCATAGTTCACCATCTTTCGGGTCCCAACATGTCTGCTCATGGTACTTGCCGACAGCACACGCGCTAGGCCACTCCGGACAGAGCAGGATCAGAAGGCGTAACCGCGCCGGACGAACCCGGGAAGAAGCCGTGAAGCCCCCGCCCAAAGCCCGCCCAAAGACACGCGGCACACCAACCGAGAGCCCAAGCAGAGCCGATGAGGCCAACAACAGATTCGCGCGACGGCGTCGTATGGCAAGTCCCGGGCCTGCGCCCCCCTGCGTACAGGCGAGCAAGCTCGGACCACCGAGCGCGCCGGGCAACCCACGAAGCCAGAGGTAGACAACGGGGGAGAGGAACTCACCCCGCGCACCTCCTTTGGAATGACCTCGCTTTGGTATGGGAGACCCGACGGCATCGGCCGGTCAGGGATCGGCCCCGGAGGGCGCCACCGACCGAAGCCGGGACACCCCCCTTTCACTTTCATTGCGCCTTTGGGTTTAGTGCGCCCAATGACTCGCACACATGTTAGACTCCTTGGTCCGTGTTTCAAGACGGGTCGGGTGGGTCACCGACCTTTTGCACGCCGCGAGAGGAAGAATTGGCGTGGATGCGCCCCTCTGCTACACGACCGTCACAGGGCAGCCAGGACACCGGAGGTTTCCCCCTTCGCCGGCACTAAAAGTGCACGACGTTGGGGTACCAGTCCACCCGGGCCTTAGACGTCCCCAGCAACGGGTCGCGGCGACCTACATCACGAGGGGAAATACGCCCGCCGGCGCCGGCTTGAACGCGGGCACGCCCAAGAGTTCCTGGCTGTCATGGCTCTGCAGGAGGCCTCCGAGGCTTACCTTGTGGGTCTTTTTGAGGACACAAACCTTTGCGCTATCCACGCCAAGCGCGTCACTATCATGCCAAAGGACATCCAGCTTGCTCGTCGCATCCGAGGCGAGCGTGCGTAATAAGCAAGATATCTATCAATCTATCTATCTAGCTAGGCCCTTTTCAGGGCCAAACTATGGTCACAAAAGAGAGTTGTTGTGGGTTATTGTTATTAATATTCTTCTATTAATTTAAAAAAAAATAAAATAAAACAATCTGTTAATTAATAATAACTTGTGCATGCATGTCATATAGTCAACCTGAAAATTGTTGTTGGATATCATTATTATCATTTTTTTATTCATTTTAAGTACTGTGTTGTATGCTGTAAGAGAAACATATTACTTGACCTTGAACTTTCCGCCCTCGCGAGATAAGATATAATAGTATAAAAAAGAGAGAGAGAGAGAGAGAGAGAGAGAGAGAGAGAGAGAGAGAGAGAGAGAATTTAAAAGAAAAAAAAAAAGCAAATTAGTCCAAGCAGTCTCTCTTTTATTAACAAATTGTGGCTCCAACGGAGCCGAGTATTGGTAGACGTCGTCCAGTCCAGGCAGGCAGGCAGGCAGGCAGGCAGCTGCTGCTGCTGCTGCTGCTGCTGCTGCTGCTGCTGCTGCTGATGCTTACTTGGAGGAGGTGTATTTGGTGACAGCCTTTGTGCCTTCAGACACTGCGTGTTTTGCCAGTTCACCGGGAAGCAAGAGACGAACGGCAGTCTGGATCTCCCTGCTGGTGATGGTGGAACGCTTGTTGTAGTGTGCCAAACGAGAAGCCTCGGCGGCGATGCGTTCGAAGATGTCGTTCACGAAAGAATTCATGATAGACATGGCCTTGGAAGACACGCCGGTGTCAGGGTGGACCTGCTTCAGCACCTTGTAGATGTAGATGGAGTAGCTCTCCTTCCTCCTGCGCTTCTTCTTCTTGTCTCCCTTGGCAATGGCCTTCTGGGCCTTGCCAGCCTTCTTGGCAGCCTTTCCTGATGCTTTAGGAGGCATGATGATGATGATGGTTTCGTATTCGCTGAGGGAATGAATGAATTTGAGCGCCAAATGAATTTTTCTTATATGGAGCAAACTTACTCAGGATCACGATCAGGCGTCTAGAGACGCGCGCTCATTGGTCGAGCGGTGCGCTCGCTTCTCTTCCCCGATCCGGCTACTGGTATATATACTGAAAAAGCTCATTCGCGTCATTCCACTCGTAGATCGTGTAGCAGCAGCCCGAGCGAGCTACGCGTCGTCGTCGTCGTCGTCCCTAGTACAACTACTACAACTGCATCATCATCATGTCTGGACGTGGCAAGGGTGGGAAAGTGAAGGGAAAATCAAAGTCCCGTTCCAGTCGGGCTGGACTTCAGTTCCCAGTCGGCAGGATTCATCGTCTTCTGAGGAAGGGTAACTACGCTGAGCGCGTAGGCGCTGGAGCTCCAGTTTACCTGGCAGCAGTTATGGAATACCTAGCTGCTGAGGTCCTTGAGCTTGCCGGTAACGCTGCCCGTGACAACAAGAAAACTCGCATTATCCCGCGTCATCTTCAGCTGGCTATCCGCAACGACGAGGAACTTAACAAGCTCCTCTCGGGCGTGACCATTGCACAGGGCGGTGTGCTGCCCAACATTCAAGCAGTGCTCCTTCCCAAGAAGACTGAGAAGAAGTAATCAAAGAACGAGGAGAAATGAGAGAGGAATCTCCATCATCACCATTCCTTTGACACACTATTATCCGGCTCCTATTCGGAGCCACATATTATAAATCTTGAGAGTTGGACGGACCATGATTATGATATAAATTATATGATTATGTGATAGCAACAATATTGATAATAATAATAGAGCATACGTATATATATATATATATATATATATATATATATATATATATATATATATATATATATATATATATATATATATATATTTATTTTATTTATTCATTTATTATTTATTTTTACCTTATTAATGCTTATCATTACTAAAACTTATTTTAGATTATCTCTTCTACAACTTGATGTTATTCTCACGACTCCATGAATAAGAAAATTAATAAATTAATCATTTAAAATATATTTATATATATATATATATATATATATATATATATATATATATATATATATATATATATATATATATTTAAAATGAATGACCACCATTCTCTTTATGCAAAAGATTGTGGACCTAGAAGGTCCGGGATTTATATGTTTGTAGACGGTAATAAACGGCTTTGCAATGCAATCCTTAACCACCGAATCCGTACAGAGTGCGTCCCTGACGCTTCAGGGCATACACGACGTCCATGGCAGTAACAGTCTTGCGCTTAGCGTGCTCAGTGTAGGTGACGGCATCCCTGATAACATTCTCCAGGAACACCTTAAGCACACCACGCGTCTCTTCGTAGATCAAGCCAGAGATACGCTTCACGCCGCCGCGACGAGCCAGACGACGAATAGCTGGTTTGGTGATGCCCTGGATGTTATCACGTAAAACCTTTCGGTGACGCTTAGCGCCCCCTTTCCCAAGACCCTTGCCTCCCTTGCCGCGGCCAGTCATGATGATGCTGCTGCTGCTGCTGCTAGTGTGTGGGTGTGTGTGGAGCGGAGCGATGCGCACTACAGACTGAAACAATAATAATAATATGTATATAGACTAGTGAGAGGGGGAAGTGGGGACAGAAGGAAGAATAGGTGGGTGAGGAAGTGAGTTTTAAGAGAAGAAAAAAGTCACTGGGGCTTTACCCAGGTGCTTATTGATTTTTGTTTAATTTTAGTTAGTATGCATCACAGTCTGGAGGCACGGGTGGCAAAGTGAAGATCAGCAAGTCTCGTCCCC
Source organism: Metacarcinus magister (assembly GCA_029783475.1). NCBI lineage: Eukaryota > Metazoa > Arthropoda > Malacostraca > Decapoda > Cancridae > Metacarcinus > Metacarcinus magister. The sequence goes on along the minus strand of JAPQNM010001445.1, from coordinate 5,558 downwards.
CCCACCCAGTCTGGCAGCAACATGTCCCCAGCACCAGAACTCACCTCCCGCACTGGAAGTTACGCGAGAGACAGACGCTGAAACCCCAGCCCACCGGCGCCGCAATGGAGCCCCAACCACAGTGTAATTGAGCCAGCAGGACGCCCCCCCCTTTATTGATTAAGTAACATTTTTCATTTGGTTATATATGGGGTATACAGTGTCAGTTTACATATAATGTTGAGAAATATTTAACTTTTTATACATTATTAGAAAATAAGAAAATTTGGTTACATTATTTTTGGAGCAAGACACAATACAACGCGTATGGAGATGGTAAGATAAGGCAAAGCGATACGGCGCACCTCCGCACGCGGGAGATGCGGGCGTGTGCCGCAAAGCATAGAGATGATTATTACGTTAGTTGGGCATTGTATTGTGTTTACATTTTAGTTAATGGTTTTGGTTTTGGGTTGCCCGTGACAGCAAGATTTACAAAAGAATAATATCATTCAATGTAATGTTATATAATACAATATATACAGTTTGTGTGTGTGTGTTATGTGTTATTTACAGTAATGTCTGTGTCTGAACATGTGTGTATGGTGTCTTTATGTGGTTATGTGTATAAATTGTGTGAATACATTCCCGCCCTATAGTGCAGTGATTTATCGTGTTGGAAGTGAGTGGGGTGATGAGAAGAGCATGACGCCGTGGAACGGTCGTCTCGTCAGTACCGTCGGTGACGGGGTGGTGAAATGGATCCCACGGGACCCAGGGCGGGTCCGCGGAGCCCACTCCCCCGCCATCAGCCTTGGTTACTGGAATGATGCTCCTATGAATGAATGGAAATGTTGGTGTGATGTGTGGTAGATGGGAGGAACACGACGCCGTGACGGTCGTCTCATCAGTGACCGTCGGTGACGGGGTGGTGAATTGGACCCCACGGACCCAGGGCGGGTCAGTGGAGCCCACTCCCCCGCCATCAGTCTTAGTTACTGGGATGATGCCCCTTGAGAATGAAAGACTACCAGTGTAGGCGGTTGCCAGTTACCCCCTTAGGACCTAGGCTGTAATACGGAAAAAATAATTTCATAAAAAATAAAGAATGATGAAAACAAAGCCATAAGACAAAGAAGATGAAAACACCACTAGGCGTTGGTGAACCGGCCCCTTGCCCACTCCTGGTTAGTCTGGTGATCCCCACAATACCCAACCAACGAATTGAGGTGTTAGACCGCCAGTGCAGGGGAGTACCAGATGCCCCCTTAGTACCTAGGCTGCGAGACAGGAATATAATAAAAAAATATAAAAAAGAATGAATACAAAGCCATAAGACAAAAAAAGATGAAAAAAACCACTAGGCGTTGACAAACTGGTCCTTTCCTGCATCCGGCAAGTCTCTAAAGGTTTGATAGACAGACAACGCACCCCGCACCGGGCGCGTGTCCGCTATTTCTACTCATGTGTTGTTGTTATTGTTATATACAGCTACAGGGAAAGGGTGGTTATTTGTGTCGAGAATGTTATATCTACGGGCTCGTGCAACACGGAGAGGAAGGGTGTTAATAAAGTTATAGAGGTCTTCATGGAGGATTTTGAATTTATCTAGTTGTTTTAGTATTCTAAGTTGGAGGGTTTAATTTAGTGGAAGAATATTAGTTTCTTCATGCTGGGATCTAGTGGTTCTAAACTCATACCACTTCACGTTCAGAACAAAGCGGAGTGCCATATTCTGGACGTTTTGTAGTTTGAGGAGGTTAGTTTTAGCGGCAAGGGAGAGTGCAAGAGGACAGTAAGTGAGGTGAGGTAGGATTAGTGCTTTAAAAAGGTGGAGTTTTGTTTTTATTGAACAGTCGCGGAATCGTTGGAGGTTGCTTAGTGTGTATGACGCTATTGCTTTTTTGTGTGTTATTTGTTGGTGGAAAGCGGTTCTGTCATCTATGATAAGACCAAGTATTTTAGTGTTTCTTGTACGTGGTATGGGTGGCTGTGCTGGAAGGAAAGGGTACAGATATATCTGTCTTGGTCTTTCACTTTTAATGTTGAAGTAGATAACTGTAGTTTTGTCCGGGTGTGATTGTATTCTCCACTTGAGTTCCCAGAGACTGGTCTCTGAGAGCTCAGTTTGGATCCGTGTTGTGAGGGTGTCTAGTGCACGAGCACGTGTGAGTTGTGTGACGTCGTCAGCGTATTGTAGTGTGAGGGAAAGTTGATGTATGGTGTTTGGAATGTCGTGAGTGAACATGTAGAGAGTCGGAGAGAGGACGGATCCCTGTGAGACCCCTGCTTGAGGGGTGAAGTGATCTGATAGGGTATGTTGGTGTCTGACGTGAATTATTCTGTCTGTAAGGAAGTTGCATAGGAGGCGTTGTGTGGGGTGAGGGAGTTCAAAGTTGTTGCAAATCTTGTATTAGTCCGGTGTGCCAGACCGTATCGAAAGCTTGCTTGACGTCTTTTGTGACAAGTGCACATCTGTTGGGAAATTGAGTTGTTTTAAGGTAGCCAGTAATTACGTTAAGAGCGTCTTCCGTCGAGCGGTGCTGACGGAAGCCGAACTGTCCGGGTGATAAAAAGTTGTTAATTTCTAGGTGTAGTCTGAGTCTAGAGTTAATTAATCTTTCAAATGTTTTGCCAAAGACCTCAAGCAAGCTTATCGGTCGGTGGTTACATGCAAGGTGTGGGTTTTTGTGTGGTTTTGGGAAGAGTATTGTGGTAGCTGTTTTAAAAGGCGTTGGAAAATATCCGGTGATAAGTAAGGCGTTGTATATTGAAGTTAAGGTGGAAATTATTTGTGGTGGCAGTTTTCTTGCCATGGCCCAGTTAATGCCGGTCGGTCCGGGGGCTCTACGATGTGTGTGTGTTTAAGCAACCTCCTGACCTCGTCCTCCTCGAAGGGGATGGTGAGTGGGTGTCCGTTGTGTGGTCTGTTAGTCTGTATCAAGGGTAGTGGAAGTGTGTCCTGATGTGTATGTAGCATGTGTTGTGTGATGTTGTTTATGTGTGTGATGGTGGTTGCGTGTGTGTCTGTTGGTGGGTGGGGTCTGAATACTGTTTGCAAGACGCGACACTGGGGGATGTGCAGTAGGCAGCGGATTTGAGTGTGAGGAAGTGTGTCGGGTTTGTGGGATAGTCGAGTGAACAGTTGTAGAGAGTCGGAAGGACGGAGCCCTGTGTGGACCCTGCTGAGGGGTGAAGTGCGGATAGGGGAGGTGGTGGTCCTGAACACGATATTCTGTCGTAGGATATGGCATAGAGGCGTTTGGTGGGGTTGAGGGAGTCACAGTTGTTGACAACTCTTATATGTTTAGGTCCGGATGGCCATACCGTAATCGAACTTGCTACGTCTTTTTGTGACATGCACATCGTTGGAGAATAGAGGTTGTTTTAAGTAGCCTAGGACGTACGTTAAATCGTGTTGCCGTCAGCGGTGTCTGACGAAGCGACTGGTCCAAGGTGATAAAAATGGTTCATTTTCTAGGTGTACGTCTGAAGTCCTAGATTTAATTAATCTTTCAAATGTTTTGCCAAAGACCCGCAAGCAGCTTCCGTCGGTGGTTACACTGGCAGTGTGGGTTTTTTGGTGGTTTTGGAAGATATTGTGGTACTGTTTAAAGTCTGGAATCCCGCGTGAGAAGTAATGCGTTGTATAGAAGTTAAGTTGGAATTATGTGTGGTGGCATTTTCTTGCCATGGCCCATTAATGCCGCGGGTCCGGGGGCGCTACAGTGGGTTGTTTAACAACCTCCTGACCTCGGTCCCCTCCCTCGAAGGGGATGGTGAGTGGGGTCCGTTGGTGTGGTCTTTAGTCTGTATCAAGGGTATGGAAGTTGGGTCCTGATTTGGATGTAGCATGTGTGTGTGAGGGGTTGTTGTGTGTTATGGTGGTCGTGCGTGTGGGTCTTGGTGGGTGGGAGTTGTATACTGTTTGCAAGTGGGTGGGTGTTTAAATTGTGTGACCTCACAGTGCCTGAAATTTTTACTATTATTATGTGTGAAGGTCATCAACATGGTTTGTTAATTGGAGCCACGCCACCTGCGTCATATGCTGCCAGAATTGTGAGGGGTTAATTTACCGTAGGGTTTTCAATGTTTCGGATGAGGGTTAACCCAATAACGGTTATGGTCTTCCTTGAGGGCCTAAGTAATAATTGTTGGCCTGAGGAACGAAGGTCTCTAGGAGCTCGATAGTGGTTGTGTTGCTTTTTTCAATCTGTTGTGGTAGCAACAACACCGGGCGTCGCCCGCTTGGTTAAAGGCGTTGTATTTTGATTGATGGGCTGTGAAAATCCTGCGCACAATTTGTGTGCGTGGGTTTTTGGTATATGTATCAGCTGATTGATAGTCTTTCTCTGCGTGTAAGTTGTCTTGTGTGTGTCTAGGGGTGGTGGTGGTGTGTTTATATTAGTAGGAGAATGGATTGTTTTCAAGTGTGGTTTGGAAGGCATCCCAGTCTGGCTTTGTTGTATTTGTAGCGAGGTTTGTGGAGAATAGTAATAGGGTTTGTAGATATTTTCGTGCTGGTTTGGAATGTGAGCTGACCCCACAGTTGTCTGTGATGTGATGTGTAGTGTAGGGATTAGTTATTGGTAAAGGCAAGGTGCCTGCCTCCTTTACCTCTAGCTGTGAAGACTGTAGTCAAGTCTGACCAGGACATCTGAGCCGTTTTCGGTCGGACTATGTGTTTTAATAGTTTGCGCTGTTTGGTTGGTGTGTGGTGTGGAAGTCAGGGTGTTTGGCGTTAAAATCGCTCTAAATGTATGTATGGCATGTTGCTGGTTGAAATATTTGTTTATTGTCTTGGAAAGGCAGATGATGTTGGCTGACGTAGGGTTGTGGCGGAAAATGGATGGTGTCGTGGTTGGGTGACTATTGACAGCAAAAGTTTTTGAAGGGACCACGAGGTGATAACCTCGTGTTTATAGTATGTGTTTTGGATGCAAATAACACTCCGTCAAAGCGTTTCGCGTGTGGCTCATAGTGATGTCATCCGGATTGTCTTTAATCCTGTGCATTTGCCGGAGCCTTGTGTGGTTAGAGAGACGACATCTGGGTCCCTCGGTTGCGGATGCCTCCGTGCTTAGGTTTCGGTTTTTGTACGATAACAGCGACATATTCAGGTGCATGACTGGAATCATGTGTTTGTTCGCTATTATTATTAATCTAGTTCTTCTGGGACTGGGAGGCGGGTTCTACTAGCATCGCGATGGTGGTCTCGTGGGGTACTGTTTTTTGTCCTTGTACGAGTGGAGGGGATTTTAATTCACCTTGGCCTCGCTAGGCGAGGGGTGCCGGGCGCGTTAGTCCGTGTCCGGATTGCGGGCGAGGTCCGAGGATAGCCTGTGGCCTGAATGGCCTGAATGGTCGGGGCTGCCGGCAAGGGCCTGGAGACCTTAGGGCAGGTGTGCCTGAGGACCTATATGGCCTGGGCCTAGGTGGCCGAGGCAGGATGGCCTGAATGGCCAGGAAGCACCTAGGGCCAGGAAGGCCCTTAGGGCCATAGTGGCCTGAAGCCGTTGCCTGAGAGCCGTGGCTGGGCATGAAGGCCATGAACGGTTTGGGAGACCATGATCTGTCTG
>JAPQNM010001443.1:0-5000 GCA_029783475.1 Metacarcinus magister | reverse complement strand
GACGAAATTAAACTTTTAATTAATGAAAGAAATATTGACGTCCTCTGTATCAGCGAAACTTGGCTCTCTCCCCACACTCCTAATGCTCATGTGAATATACCTGATTATGTGGTGCATAGGTGTGATAATGGACGAGGTGCTGGTACTTGTATTTATGTTAAACAATCTTTAGTTGTACACCTCATTGAAACACATGTAACACAGCAAATAGGTGTAGAGGATATTTGGATTAGAGTGCAAAGTAGAAAACTTCCCTCTATTATAATAGGTTGTATCTATAGACACCCAAAGGCCCATACTGACTCATATGACTATATTGAAAACACATTTAGAACCATGTGCATGCGTAAGAAACCCATTTTTATTCTCGGCGATATAAACAATAATCTCTTGAACAAGGACAGCAGACTATTGCATATTATCAAAACTAACAACCTGACACAAATCATAAAGACACCCACACGCATCACACCCACCTCTGCCACCCTACTTGATGTGATAATCACCAATACACCTAATCTAGTACTGAACTCTGAGGTGGTTCCACACCCAATTGCTGACCATGATCTCGTAAGCGTAAATATAAACATCAGTAAACCAAAACGTACACCAATAATGAAAACCTTTCGTGATCTGAAACACTACACCAGTGATACCTTCTGTACTCATATACTACGTGAAACAAATTATCTTAATCAAATTTTTAACACAGACAATGTAGACCAGCAAGTTGACATATTAACTTCAGTCATGATTAGAAGTGTAGAGTGTTGTGCCCCCATGGTGACCAAAGAAATACGTCGCCCACCCGCCCCTTGGATAACAGATGAAATCCGTGAGGCAATTACGCTCAGAAATGCAACCCGAAACACCTTAAAAAATGACAGATTAAATACAACCTTACAAAATACATATAAAAACTTGAAAAGGCGAGTGAAACATCTTATACATAAAACAAAACAGAGTTATTATCAAGAAAAAATTCTTCATTCAAAAAACAGTGCCTCCACCTGGAAGATTATAAAAGACATAATTCCTCCTGAAAACACTAAACAAAACACACACACCCTCGACAACGATTCATGTAAAGCAAAAGATTTCAATGTTTTCTTTGCTAATGTTGGGAAGAATACCTACGATAAAACACAAACATTGCAACATAGTAACACAGAACCTGAAAATGATGTCACTACACAGGACACAACCACTTACTTTCGGCCCCAACCTGTTGACACAAACACTGTCATCTTAACTATCAAACATTTAAATGAAACAAAATCCTTTGGTTCTGATAATATTTCTCTTCGTTTTATTAAAGACTCTTTATATATCATTGCCGTTTATATAACATTTATTATAAATTCATCCATAGTCACTGGCAAGTTTCCCACTAGCTGGAAACATGCCGTAGTAACTCCTCTCTTTAAAAATGGGGAAAAAAGCGACGTTAATAACTACCGCCCGATCTCACTCCTCCCTATTTTTTCTAAAATAATCGAAAAAATCGTCGCTGGGCAACTCACAACATATTTAGAGTCAAACAACCTCCTTTCAAATAACCAACATGGTTTTCGGGCGAAACTGTCTACAGAAACAGCCCTCACAGTCATTACAAACCAAATCTACAATAACATGGATAACAAAAAGATTTCATTACTAACATTGTGTGATCTCTCTAAGGCATTTGATAGTGTAAGTCACACCATTCTTTTAAAGAAAATGCGTAAGTTAAGAATCGACACATTTTGGTTTGAAGACTACCTAGATGAAAGAACACAATCAGTTCGCATTAATAATATCACTTCTTCCAAACTATCAATAGAATATGGTGTACCTCAAGGCTCTATCCTAGGACCAATACTTTTTAATATATTTGTAAATGACATGATAGATAACATCAATGACTGTATGCTTGTTCAATATGCCGATGATACACAATTCCTACACAGTGGCTGGATCCACCAGACTAATAATCTAATAAATAAAACGGAGATAACACTACGAAAAGCAGAACAATATTTTCTCAGTAATGGTTTAATGATGAACGCTAACAAAACTCAATGCATTTTCATTGGAAGTCGCCAATTACTCTCTAAAATACCAAGTAACATCACCATACATTTTCAACAATAGCAACATTACACCCGCTATACATGTGAAAAACCTCGGCCTGTACATGGATAGATATCTAACATTTGATAAACATATTAATGAAACTAATAAGAAGGCAATAGGGCACTCTCATGTTTATCAATAGAATAAAAAACTTTTTCGACAAAAAGACACGCACAATAATAGTACAATCTCTTGTGTTGAGCATTTTAAATTATTGTACTGTGATATGGGGCACTACAAACACAACTCTACTAACAAATGTACAAAAACTACAAAATTTTGCTGCCAAAGTTGCTGACGGAAGAGCCAGGAAATATGACCATGCCACACCTATTTTACATCAACTACAATGGCTTACTATGAAAGATAAAATAACGTACGACTCAGGAGTAGCAATTTTTAAATATATTAACAAATTTTTTCCTGCCTATTTGCTGACTCTATCAACTGTAAATCAAGTAACCTGTAGCACTACGAGACAACAAAACAATCTGTATGTTCCCAAGGTAAATACTGACACTGGAGCCAGATCCCTCTCTGTGAGAGGACCAAAGATATGGAACGACCTCCCAACACACCTCAAACAGGCCAATACCCTATCTGTATTTAAGTTAAGACTCAAAAATGTACTCATCAATAAACAATATATTTCACATTGTTAATACTGAATAACTGGCTATTGTTCAGTATCACTATTATTTATTTACATCTAAATATGAGGTCTGTCATTTATGTATAATATTTTAATAATGGTCTTCATGGACACTTTGCTCTCTTTTTTTTTATATTTTAAAGCATTCTTCAATGTATTAAGAATAACCACTGTCAGTGGAAATAAAATTATTATTATTATTATTATTATTACTCTCTCTCTCTCCTCTCTCTCCTCTCTCTCTCTCTCTCTCTCTCTCTCTCTCTCTCTCTCTCTCTCCCTCTTTCAATTTTCTCTCACCCTTCCCTCCTTCTCCCTCCTTCCTGTCAAACAAACAGACGTGGTCAGCATTCTAACTCGCAACGTTTTTCTCTCGAGCTCTTTTTTTTCTTTTTTTTTAGTTTGTTTTCTTTGTTTCAAGCTTCCTTTGTCGTGAAATAGGGATTTTTTTATGTTTATTTATTAATTATATATTCAGGAGGAGGAACACACATACACACACAAAAACATACACACACACACACACACACACACACACACACACACACACACACACACACACACACACACACACACACATACACACACACACATTCCACGTTCCTGCTCTTTTTCATGCATGTTTCTTTCCCGTTTCGCAATGTTTTCATATTGCACACTCGCATCTTCCTCTCAAATTTCGATGCAAGTGGACTGGTGCGTCTTTTTCCTCCGAGATCTTGAGTTTTTGTATCTGGTAAACAATGCAAATAAGAAAGAATATGGAAAAAGGACAACAATAAGTTCAAAATTAGTTATATTTACCCACCATAATTACCTGAATTATATAGAAGAGAGAGAGAGAGAGAGATAGATAGATAAATAAATAGATAGATAGATAGAGAGAGATATAGAGATCATAACATACTATTCCTAATTGCAGTAACGCTCTCTTGAGAAGGAGGGGGGAAGGGGGAAGGGAGAAGAGGGAGAGTTTCAATGTAGGAGGTAAACAGTGTGTTCTGAGGTGCTGTGTTCAAGGTGTTATGCTGGTGTTGTAGATGTGACAGGTGTAGGCGTGGGTGTAGTGCTGGGTGGTGTAGGCGTGGGTGTAGTGCAAGGTGGTGTGGGCGTGTGGGTGTGAAGGTGGTGTTGCTTGTTGCTGGATTCTCAGGTAGTTGTGTCAGGTAATCATATTTGTTCATCTATTTTTTTAATGTAAGGTAATTTTCAAGGTGAGTTTCAAGATTGGATTTCCTAAAAGTTTCGTGTGTGTGTGGTGGTGGTTTTGTAAGTTTTGTGTCGAAAGTGGTTTTGAAAAGTTAATTAGTCATATTTTTGCTATTTAGTTCTTATGTTTTAATTAGTTTATATTTTTAAGATTTCCAAGTATTTTTTTGGGGGGTCATATTTTACAGTTTTTTTGTCTTAATCACTAATAACCTCACCTCTTTGTGTGTGAAGTGGTTGGCATCAAGATATTTAAGACTAGTTAGCCAGCCCTGTTTAGCATCCTTCACATCTCACCTCACCTGCTCTCCACTATTTGAGGTGATTCCCAAGGTGACATTGGAGGTGGTTAAGTAATCAGGTGTTTCTGAGGCTGTGTATTCACGTTAGACAAGGCGACCTAACACCATCTCGCCCTTCGTGTCGTGATGAAATTAGTCGCCTTGAGCTGCTTACAAAGGATCAGACTCCATCAAGTGAGGAACCCGCCATCCTTAGCCACTCCAACCCTCCTGCCTGCAATGGGAGACGGATCAGCGTGTCCTTAGCGTCCCTTAACCGTGGAAGGATATGTGAAGGATGTCTGAAGGATATACCGTTTAGATGAGGACTACTATTCCGGTAACCTGTCACTGATTCCTGTTTATTTTTTTATGTTTTTTTAAGGGTTATTTAATGGTATCCTGAGGCCTATCCTATCTCCTTACCATCCTATCACTCTCTCTCTCTCTCTCTCCCTCCTCAATGCCTTCGTCTCCAGCCACACTCGACCCTCTGAACAGCCACCAAGCCGCTTCTCCAGCACATTTAACACGTCCTTCCTCCCTCCCTCATTCCTCCCTCAACAGACAAGGCCCATTACGTGATAAAGATGCGTCCAACCCTCCCTCTCCTCCTCCTCCTCGTCCTCCTCCTCCTCCTCCTCCTCCTCCTCCTCCTCCTCCTCCTCGTCTGGTTCCTCACGTCCGCACAAAAACTATCATCTGGCACAGCTCCACCGCCTGACCGAAGAGGGCCATCTGCT
>JAPQNM010001442.1:0-12161 GCA_029783475.1 Metacarcinus magister | reverse complement strand
CCCCACAAAGACGGTTGCTATGCTTTTCTCTCGAAGCAGAGGTGATTTTAGGGATCCAGACTTATACCTCTATGGCAGGAGACTGCCAGTAGTGGAAACGACTTGATTCTTGGGCTTAATATTTGACAGACGCCCTACATGGTTGCCACACCTGCGGGACCTGAAAGCGGCTTGACAGCGACGGATGTCCTTGCTCCGTTTTCTTTCCCATGTGCCTTGGGGAGCTGACCGCACCATTCTCCTCCGTTTATATCACTGTTTCGTTCTGTCTAAGTTAGATTACGGTTCCCAAGTCTACGCTTCAGCCACATCCCCTCGCCTTCGTACTCTCGACTCTGTGCATCACGGTGGAATCAGACTGGCGACGGGCGCCTTTCGGTCTTGCCCAATCCCCAGTCTACTCGTAGATGCAGGAGTGTTACCCCTCGACCTTCACCGTCAGACTCAGATGGCACGTTTGTGGTTCAGATGCCAAAGTCTCTATGGTGATCCCACTTACAGTGCTGTGACGGACACTTCACGGGACGCCACTTTCACCCAACACCCGCACTTCCCAAAGCCTTTTGGCTTTCGGGCTCGTGGCATGATTGAAGAGTTGTCCCTTCCTCGCCCTGCCATAGCTGTCCCACGATTATTGCCTGTCCCGCCGTGGAAGCGGCTGGCAGTATCGTATTGCCGTTACATGCCGGCTAACAAGAGTGCTATGTCGGAGCATGCTGCGAGGACTTTGTTCACCGATCATGCCTCCGTACATGAGGGTTGCACGCCCATTTTTACTGACGGCTCCAAATCCGATGCAGGCGTCGGATTTGGAGCTGTCTTCCCTGATTTTACCCGGTGCGGCAGTCTACCCCCCTGTACATCAATTTTTACCGCAGATTGATTGATTGATTGATTGATTGGTGACAATAGATCATGGTGCCGCAACATCGAGGTCATTTGGCACCGTACTAAAAAAAACTAAAAATTAAAAAACTACATAAATACTACTTAAAAAGAAAAATAAATCTACAGGAGGTGGAGAAAGCCACTTTCCTGTAGGAATTTTAACACTTCATGTCCCGGGGAGAGTGCCTCCTCCCCCAGCACCAGAGAGAGAGAGAAACTCCCATCTCTGCTCCGACACATGAAGTGTTAAAATTCCTACAGGAAAGTGGCTTTCTCCACCTCCTGTAGATTTATTTTTCTTTTTAAGTAGTATTTATGTAGTTTTTTAATTTTTAGTTTTTTTTAGTACGGTGCCAAATGACCTCGATGTTGCGGCACCATGATCTATTGTCAACAATCAATCAATCAATCAATCCCTTCGCTCGACAGTTTGGGGAGTCTGACTTGCCAGCTTATAGCTGAGCGTCAAATACACCCCAGGCTGATTGGCTTGGGGATCATCGCAGGGGTGGGTATAGGCTTGTCAGTTCGACAAGTGTTTTATGTGGGGTCTCTGAAATTATTTCAGGAGCGGTTCCAAGCGCTCTGTTTAGGAAACTTTCCGTCTTCGAGCATTCCATGATGTAGTGTTCTAGGGGTCGGTTGGTTTGATCGTTGCAGTGTTCACACTCTCTTGGAGTTGTGGTTTTAATTTCCGCTAGGCACTTGTAGCCTAGCCTTAGTCTGTGTAGGTTTGTTCTTTCTTTTCTCGTTATATTTTCAGACAACGGAGCGTTGTTCTTGGAGGTGGTGTTGTACCAGCATGCGCTTTGTGAGCCGCGACTTGCCCATTGCTGCACTGTTGTTTTGCCCATCTTGCTGCTGGATGATTTAAGGAGGGACTTTATTATTGATTGACTAGGTGGAATGTGATCTGTTACTGTTGCCAGGTTTAGGGCTGTCTTTGCTGTTTTCTCCGCTTCCTCGTTTCCTTCGATTCCCACATGACTTGGGATCCAATTTATGTGTATGTTTCGTCCGCTTTCAGTGATGTTTTTGGCTGTGGTTAGGATGGTTGTGATTATGTTGATGTTGTCTCTTGGCTGTTCGGCTGCTTTAAGTGTTTGGATGGCTCCAAGAGAATCTGTGTGAATTAAGATGTATTTGTGTTTTTGTTCAGCATGTTGTAGCATGTTGAATGCCGGGCAGTTTTTCAGTATATATACCAGCAGCCGGATCGGGGAAGAGAAGTGAGCGCACCGCTTGACCAATGAGCGCGCGTCTCTTGACGCCTGATCGTGATCCTGAGTAAGTTTGCCGGATATAAGAAAAATTCACCGGTTTTAATGCCCAAAGTAATACACAAAAAACTACAACATCCCTAAAATTACAAAAGAAGAACTACTTAAAATCCACATTTGTGTAGCTCATGCACAATTTAAAAACCAGGAAAGGCCAGGGTCCTACGCTGTTGAACTTAACAAAATTTTATATGCAAACAACTTACCTGAAATAATAATACCTGATGACAGTTTCGAACCACCTGCGACTGGTGCTGTGAGTCTTGACACCACCCAACAAGAAACACCTGTACCACAGAAAAGCTTGAGCAGGCAAAAAAGTTTAAGCAATACCAGCATAAACAATGAAAATACCCCCAAGAAGAAACTAAATGCAAAAGATTTAGGTTTAAATTTCTTTACCACAAAAGGAAATGGATGGCCCCAAGATTTTTCAACTGCAGAACTAATTAAAGAAGTAAAAAGGAAAAAGATCAAATGGACATACACAAATAACAAATTTGAAGAGGAACACATCCTACGAAAAGCAGAAAGAGGTGAAATAACCTTGTCTAACTGTTTTTTCTCAGTGGAGAATGACGAATTTAGGAAAATCAGACCTGGACTTATTCAGGAGCGTTCCCCTTTAGAACATCGTGACCCACGCACAAAAAAGACCTTACATCACTAAACACAACATAAACATTATTCAACACAATATCCTGAACTGGAAAACAAATAAAGCATCACTACTACCTTATTATTTGGAAAATGACCCTGATATTCTCCTATTAAACAGTCATGGATTAAAAAACAGTGAAGAGTTAAAAATACCTGGATACAGAGTTTATAAAATAAACTACACTGAAAACATTTATGATGGCTCGGCGATTGGTATAAAGCATAACATAAAACATAAACTATTCGACGACTTTGACACTGATTTTATAGCTGTAGAAATTGACACTAGTTTAGGACCTATACAAATTGCCACAACATACCTACCTCCCAGACGTTCCTTTTTACCATACACGGACATGCATAGATTGTTAAGCAATAGTATTCCAACATACATCCTGGGAGATTTCAATGGCAGGCACTCAGTATTTGGCAACAGAGATAATAATACAGTGGGAAAAAGTCTATCTAACCTTATAAATCAAGGCAAATTAATACATCTTGGTCCTCACTTTCCTACATATTTAAGCCATAACTCGTCTACAAATCCTGATAAAATTTTTTCCAACAAACATCATTACTTGAACTGCATCATTGAGCAAGGTGACATAACAACTTCTGATCACCTACCTGTAATACTTAAGCTCTCTACTACACCTTTTATTATTGAGAAACCAAAAATATATAAGATTAATAAGGCTGATTGGGATTTATTCCAACACAAACTAGACTCACAAATAAATGTTACTAACTTTGAGGGAGGTAATGACGAACAACTAGAGAAAGCAACAATAAATTGGATTAAAACAGTAAAAAGTGCCATGGACACAGCCATCCCAAAATCTACTCATCAATATATATATCAGTTAAAAATTACACCAGAGATAAAAGACCTAGAAACACAGTTTAAAAACCTACAACAATATGCTACATCACATGGCTGGACTCTACAACGATACAGGGATTATCTAAGAATAAAAACAGAATTAAAAGAAAGATGCAAAGAAGCCTATAACAAGAACTGGGAAGACCAAATAAATCATATATCAGAGAACAGTAAAAATAGTAAACAATTTTGGAGTAAAATAAAAGTACTAAAAGGAAAGAAAACTAACCATACTAATTACATAAAAGATACAGAGGGGAATAAATATTATTCTGATAAAGAAAAATGCCAATTGATGGAGGAAACATGGAAAAATGTCTTTAAAATTACAGAGGAGGAAGAACATAACTTTGACAAACAACATTCTGACCATATTGATAGATATATTAATGTAAATAGTAATAGAGTTAAGCCTTATCCCACAGTCGAATTTAATAGATTAAACAATGAAAACTATCACACCAGAGAAATTACAATAGAAGAAATTAAAACCTATATTAGAAGATCAAAAAATAAAGCACCAGGCTCCACTAAAATAAATATAAAAATTTTAGAAAAATGTACATCTAAAACACTTGAACAACTAAAGAAAATATTTTTAACGCTTGTTTATCCATTGGATACTTTCCAAGTGCCTTTAAAGAGGCAATAATCAAATTTATTCCTAAAAAAGAAAAAAGTCAAATAAATCCTATTAATTACCGACCTATTTCCTTACTCGAAGTACCTGGAAAGATTTTCGAAAGGCTCATTAAATCAAGATTAAACAACTTCTTATCTGAAAATAATATAATAAAAGAAAGACAACATGGATTCAGGACATACAAAGGAACACATACTGCAATCACAACAACATTTGAATTCATTGCCAACGCCTTAGCAGAAAGAAGACAGGTATATATGGTGTTGAGAGACGTTGCAAAAGCGTTTGATAAGGTCTGGCATAACGGCCTCAAATATAAAATACTGAGATTAGGCCTCCCTGACATCCTAGAAAAAAATTCTATGTAACTTTTTAAATAAGAGAAAAGCAAGGATAAATATAGGTAATGTGTTTAGTAACAGTATGGAATTATTAAGTGGTGTCCCACAGGGAAGTGTTTTATCGCCAACCTTGTATACATTATATACCAACGACCTTCCCCCACCTGAATATGGATGCCTAGACACAATGTATGCGGACGACATCACTCAAATAATAACATCACCGAGCAAATCCAAATTAATGATGAAAGTTAAAGTCGAACGAGAAATTGAAAGAATAAATAAGTTTGAGAGAAAATGGAAAATTAGAACCAGTGAAGAAAAATTCAAAATTATACCTTTAGCGCAACGTAAAACAAAGAAAATAACTGTTAATGGAAAAGACATTGAAACTAGTAATGGCGGAAAACTTCTTGGTCTTAACATCACAACTACTGGGTTCGTAGGACATATTACTAAAACAATAAATAAAGGAAATGGAATACTATCACAACTAAGAAGATTTAGTAATTTAACACCAAAAATAAAAACTACACTAGTAAAAACATTACTAATACCAGTCATGGAATACCCGTCAATCCCTATTTGTATGGCCTCAAGGACTCAGAAAAGAAAAATGCAAACAGTTATAAACAAAGCATTAAGATTCATTCATTGTAACGAACAGGAGCATTTAAATTCTTATAATCTACACATTAAAGTATAACATTACTCCTTTAAATATATCAAACCATTATAAAGCACAAAAAACATGGGAAACAATAAGAATAAGTGAAACCGAACAATACGAACTGCTAGTGACACCCCATGACAATATACATACATGGTTCCCTAAAACTAGTAATATAATTAGAATGGAGGAACCACATACAATTATTACATGAATATCTTATATTTTCCACCTTTTGCTTAATTTAAAATTTGGGTAATGGTAATACTAACAATAATATTAAGATTTGTGTTAATGGTAATACTAACAATATTAACAACAATGATAAATAAATAAGTAAATAGTTAAATAATAATAATGGTATTATAATAAATAAACAAATGAATAAATAAGTAAACAAATAAATAAACAAATAACTAGCAAAGTGGTCAAGCCCACTATCTATTCATTCTCTTACTTTCTTTCACCCAATCTCTTCACCCCCCCTTTCTCTTTAGCTAGCTCTCTATTTCTTCCCCCCCCCACTCCACTCTCCCCGGGACATGAAGTGTTAAAATTCCTACAGGAAAGTGGCTTTCTCCACCTCCTGTAGATTTATTTTTCTTTTTAAATAGTATTTATGTAGCTTTTTAATTTTTAGTTTTTTTAGTACGGTGCCAAATGACCTCGATGTTGCGGCACCATGATCTATTGTCACCAATCAATCAATCAACCCCCCTTTCTCTTTAGCTAGCTCTCTATTACTTCACCCCCCTTCTTTCTATAAAACGCGTCATTCCACTCGTAGATCGTGTAGCAGCCCGAGCGGGCTACGCGTCGCCCCTAATAAACTTTTACTACAACTGCATCATCATCATGTCTGGACGTGGCAAGGGTGGGAAAGTGAAGGTAAAATCAAAGTCCCGTTCCAGTCG
Source organism: Metacarcinus magister (assembly GCA_029783475.1). NCBI lineage: Eukaryota > Metazoa > Arthropoda > Malacostraca > Decapoda > Cancridae > Metacarcinus > Metacarcinus magister. Next base: position 5,882 of record JAPQNM010001442.1, on the reverse strand, counting down.
GGCTGGACTTCAGTTCCATGTCGGCAGGATTCATCGTCTTCTGAGGAAGTTGATTGATTGGTGACAATAGATCATGGTGCCGCAACATCGAGGTCATTTGGCACCGTACTAAAAACACTAAAAATTTTAAAAGCTACTTAAATACTACATAAAAAGAAAAATAAATCTACAGGAGGTGGAGAAAGTCACTTTCCTGTAGGAATTTTAACACTTCATGTCCCGGGGAGAGTGCCTCCTCCCCCAGCACCAGAGTGAGAGAGAAACTCCCATCTCTGCCCCGACACTGGGCGAGGTACTGCTCTCGCAGTTCCCTCAGACTGGGGCACTCGACCAGCAAGTGCCGCACAGTCAGGGGAACTAAGCAATCATCACAATAGGGCTCAACTCCCCGGGACATGAGGAAACCATGGGTGAGGCGGGAATGGCCCGTCCGTAGACGGGCCAATGCTTTCTCACGGCAGCGGCCTCGGACGTGCGCATAAGACCAGGGGCTCACAGCCCTTGCGGTAATTGCACCCATCTTGGAGGTAGCTCTATTGGCATTCCATCTCTCTTGCCAAACTACAACAATAGCCGCTCGAATTGTGGGAAACAGGTCTCTGTGAGGGACGGGGCAGGTAGTGACTTGACGTGAGGCGCCAGTCTTAGCTAGCACATCTGCCTTCTCGTTCCTTTTAACAGGGACATGGGCTGGTACCAAACACAAACAAATTCTGTGCCCACGACGGGCTGCTAGTACGAGCCAGTTGAAAATTTCAGAGACTATTGGATGTGCGTTATTAAAATCCTCAAGGGCTAACAAAGCTGCTCTGGAGTCTGAAAAAATAACAAAACCTCCAACATTCAAGGTAAAAAGAGATTTTATCGCTACTAAAATGGCCCACAGCTCTGCGGTAAAAATTGATGTACAGGGGGGTAGACTGCCGCACCGGGTAAAATCAGGGAAGACCGCTCCAAATCCGACGCCTGCATCGGATTTGGAGCCGTCAGTAAAAATGGGCATGCAACCCTCATGTACGGAGGCATGATCGGTGAACAAAGTCCTCGCAGCATGCTCCGACATAGCACTCTTGTTAGCCGGCATGTTGTAGCATTGGGTGCTTGGGAGTGTTTGTAGCTAGTTGGTCCACTGGAGAATGAGAAAACTCAGATCCAGTTAAGGTTATTTTATTGACAAAATATAGAGACTGTAGGTAACAATTGCTGAAGAGTTGATGAACAATGTTTTTGAATATGCGCACTGTTTGTGGACAGTGCGCTGGTCAGCAGCACAACAAAATATATAATAATATAATAAAAAGAAAAACATAAATAAAGAACATATAATGAGTATTGAAAAATACAATAAAAATAAAGTTATAATAGTATGTGGTGGAGCAACACATTCTCACCAGAGTGGTAACCGCACATTCTCTGATGGTGTCTAGGGGAGACTGTTACAATACTCCCCCCCTAGTGACGACGAAGGAGGAAAGAGATCTTAGTGGTGCGGTGCGACATAACAGGAGCCTGATCTGGGGCCAACAGATATGCCGGTTTGACTCGGTCGATGGCCACTGCGTCTTGAGCACCGTTCCTGTCAATGGTGACAGTCTTCCTGGTCCTTCTCAGGACGAGGTAGGGTCCCTGGTAGGGCTGTGTCAGAGGCCGGCGGACGGCATCCACGCGTATGAAGACGTGGGTGCAGGTGTCGAGGTCCTGGCTCACAAAGGTCTTCATCGGGGAAGAACGAGGCTGCACTGGCTGAAGGCTTCTCATGACACCTTTGAGGCGGGAGGCGAAGTCTTGGACGCTGCAGGGTGCAGGGTCGGGTGTTTTGACTAGAAGTTCGCCTGGGAGCCTAAGGTTGGTGCCGTAAACCAGCTCAGCCGAGGAGTGGTGTAGGTCTTCCTTCAGGGAGGACCTGATGCCGAGGAGAACAATGGGGAGAGCCAGGGACCAATTCTCTCGTTGGGTGGAGGCCATGAGGGAGGACTTCAGTTGGCGATGGAACCGTTCGACCATGCCATTGGCCTGCGGGTGGTAGCTGGAAGTCCTGTAGCGGCGGATGCCGAGCAGGGTCATGACCTTGTTCCACACGTTGGCCTCGAACTGGCCGCCGCGGTCTGAAGTGAGGCTGAGAGGAACACCGAACCTGGAGACCCAAGTAGCGATGAAAGCGTGGGCGACAGTGTCCGTTGTGATGTCAGTGATGGGGGCGGCTTCGGCCCAACGTGTAAAACGATCCACACAGGTGAGAATGTAACGATGACCGGCAGAGGGTGGCAGGGGGCCGACCAGGTCAATGTGGATGTGGTCGAATCTCTCCGTTACGGGTGTGAAAGTGCCGGGCGGAGAGTGAGTATGCCGAGTCACCTTGGAGGCTTGACAGTTGGTGCAGGTACGAGTCCAGAGTCTGACATCCTTGTTGATACCCTCCCAGATGAAACGAGACGTCATCAAGTGCTGTGTAGCTCGGATGCCAGGGTGAGAGAGATCGTGAAACTGACGGAAGGCCTGGTAGCGATGTCGCTGTGGCAGGTAGGGACGGACAGCGTCTGTGGAGACGTCAGCGTAGAGAGCGATCTTGGTGCCTGGGAGCGTGAGTTTCTTTATCTTGAGCGCCGGGTTGTACAATAGCTTGTCCAGTTCGGCGTCGCCAGACTGGTCGGCAGCTATGGCGGCGTAATCAAGAGAAGAAGACGTCACAGCAGTAATGTTGCGGGAGAGGGCGTCTGCTGGAGCGTTGTCCGCGCCTTTGATGTACCTGATGTCGGTGGTGAATTGGGAAAGGTAGTCCATGTGGCGAAACTGCCGTGGAGTGTAGGAGTCCTTGTTTCTCAGGAAAGCAGTAGTAAGAGGCTTGTGATCAGTGTACACATGGAAGCGACGGCCTTCAACGAAGTAGCGGAAGCGCTTGACAGCCTTGTAGATGGCGAGAAGTTCTCGGTCGTATGCGCTGTACTTGGTTTCGGCCGTGTTGAGCTTCTGTGAGAAGAAGGCAATCGGCTTCCAGGCACTGTCGACAAGTTGTTGGAGGATGGCACCAGTCCCAGTGTCGGAGGCGTCTGTCACTATGGAAATCTCCGCGTCAGGGGATGGGAAAGACAGCGTGACTGTGTCGCTGAGGGCCTTCTTAGCTGCGAGGAAGGCAGCGTCAGCGTCCGAAGTCCAGATGAGAGTGACAGACTGGCCACGCTTACAGGGCTTGACCATGGCGTAGAGTGGCTGAAGCAGGAGAGAGCAGTGTGGGATGAAGCGGTTGTAGTAGTTGATCATACCCAGGAATTCTTTGAGTTTCCGCTGGGTGGACGGCTTCGGGAACTGCTGAATGGCTTCACACTTCGTGTAGAGTGGAGCGATGCCTGCTGGAGTTACAGTGTGGCCGAGGAAGGTGAGAGAGGTGACACCGAACTCAGACTTGTCCACATTGATCTGTACGCCATAGTCTTGTAAGCGGGTGAGGACTTGGTGAAGGTGTTGTCGGTGTGAGGCTTCATCTGGGCTTGCGATGAGTAGGTCGTCGATGTACGCGAAGCAGAAGGGCAGGCCTCGAAGAACCTCGTCGATGAAACGTTGGAAGGACTGGGCCGAATTCATGAGTCCAAAGGGCATCCTGACGTACTCAAACAGACCGAAGGGCGTGATGATGGCGGTCTTCGGGATGTCGTCAGGGTGTACTGGAATCTGATGAAAGGCCTTGACGAGGTCTATGCGTGAGAAGATGGTGGAGCCAGCGAGTTGGGACGAGAACTCCTGGATGTTTGGCACAGGGTATCTGTCCATCTGGGTGTGAGAGTTGAGGGCACGGTAGTCTCCACAGGGCCGTATGTCGCCGTTCTTCTTGGGGACGACGTGGAGGGCTGATGACCAGTTGCTGCTGCTGGGCCGCACAATACCTTGGCGCATTAGAGACTCGAACTCGGCCTTGGCTTGACGGTAGCGTTCTGGAGCCAAGCGACGGGCCTTGGCATGTACCGGTGGTCCTGTTGTCTCGATGTGATGCGTGACGTGGTGTTTGGCGGGCACGCTGGCTGAGTAAGGCTGAGTCAGCGAAGGGAAAGATTTAAGCAGGTCAGCGAACTGGTGGTCCTTTTGGATGACAGCGAGGTGCGTGCTGTGACCTGGCGCTGATCGTGCTGTGGAGGAGATGGAGGTGAGTGGGTCAACCAATTTTTGACCTTTGACATCCACCAAGAGGTTGAAGTGCCTCAAAAAGTCCGCTCCGAGAATTGCTTGTGAAACGTTCCCGACGTAGAAGGTCCATTCGAAGGAACGTCGGAGGTAGAGGTTCAGTTGCAAGGTGCGCCGTGTGAAGACAGGTATCTTGGTCCCGTTAGCGGCGAAGAGATGTAAGATTGGAGGTAGGGTTCGTAGATTGGCGGTCGCGGGGATTATACTGACATCGGCGCCGGTATCAATCAGGAACTTTATGTTGGAGCAACTGTCGTGAAGGTGGAGCAGCGCTGAGGGTTGGCGAGCAGCGCGCTGCACTGATACTCGCCCTTTTAGTTTGACGCCCTGTATGAACATGGGGCGGCACACTTCGAAGCTCTGTCGCCGAAGTTGTTGTGGTACCAGCAGAGTCCTGGGCTTCTCGAGCGGGGACGGTACTGGCGGTGTTGAGTAGTGGGGGAGCGGGGTCGGCGCTGGCTGTGTTGAGGATTGGGGGAGCGGGACCGTTGGCGGTCGTGGAATTGCCTTTTGAGGGAGGTGACCTCAGTCGTGAGCTGGGATACCAGCTTGGTGAGCTGAGCGAGCTGAGTGTTGTCCTGGTTTGTGACTGAGGACACTGAAGAAGCCTGTGGTGTAGGGATGGTTGCCATAAGGTCGTCTGCCAACTTAGCGATGGCATCAGGGTCTAGGCTGTCCTTGACGCTGAAAAGGGCGAGCTGTGTAGCAGGAGGCAGGCGTTGATAGAACAGCTGTTTGAACAACTCGGGGTCAAAAGCGCTGTATTTGTCTCCGAGTAGCTGCTTCATGCGAAGCAGTAGGTCTGTAGGCTTCTCATCACCCAACTCATCCTTGGAGAACAACTCTTTGAGGCGGGTGGCAATAGAAGACTGAAGTTTTGAGAGTATAGCAGTCTTCAGGTCTTCATAGGGCGTGGTGGAGGTGGAAGCTTTTGAGATGACGTCAGAGACTTGTGGAAGGACGTCAGGAGGCAGGAGGCTAGCAGCATGGGTGAACTGGGTGAGGCTGTTGGAGATTTTGGATGTCTTAAATCCGCACTCCAAAATAGCGAACCACATAGACGGGTTCTGTGGGCAGAAGGGTGGCGATCTGAGTGCCACTGCTGCTGCAGTGTGGAGGTCGTCGTTGTCAGGCATGGTGAAGTCAAGTGGTGTTGAACTGAGTGGCAAAGGTGCTGGCGTGGCCAGGGGCCACGGTAGCTCAGGGAACGAACCACAGTTAACACTAGTGACACTGGTGTATAAACACGCCCCATGCAGGGCACCTTGGTGGACACTAAGGCACTGAGTGTCCGGGAAGGCACTGTAAGTAATTAATCCACGGGAAAGTATAGTAATCCATAGGGTGGTGAGCACTGAACGTAGGTGAGAGCACTATTAATCCACGTTGGAGTAGAGTAATCCATCGGGCGATGAGCACTGAACACAAGTTGGAGCACTATGCACTGTAGGTAAGTAATCCATGGGAGAGTAGAATCCACAGGGTGATGAATAATCCACAGGGCGGTGAATAATCCACAGGGCGGTGAATAATCCACAGGGCGGTGAGTGGTGAAGATCACTTTAACGCCGCGAGGCGGTAGGGCAGGGATTGCACTGAGGGCGCTGAGGGGGTTGATTGATTGATTGATTGGTGACAATAGATCATGGTGCCGCAACATCGAGGTCATTTGGCACCGTACTTAAAAAACTAAAAATTAAAAAGCTACA
>JAPQNM010001440.1:112500-117653 GCA_029783475.1 Metacarcinus magister | reverse complement strand
AATTATTTTAATTTGAAATTCATTTATTTCAATTTTGATTTTAATACTATTAATTAAGTAAATATTATTGTGTTGTCTAAAGTAATACAATGTGATGAGATGAGATACAATGTGATGTGATGAGACAAGTGGAAAATTGTATAATTATCATTAAATAGTCCTTCCAATTGTCTGAATACTTAATGTTTTTGTAATTCATTAACTCCTTTCCTTTTGCATTGGTGCAGAAAATATTGGAGTGTGTGGCTGATCCGCAGCAGCATGAGCAGTGATGGTGTGAAACAGCTGGCCGGGCACCTCTGCCGCGTGGGCGTGGGCGTGTACAACCTATATGTGTACTCTCCTCACCTTGATAACCTTTCTGACTCTGACTACAAGAGCCTCAAGGCAACAGTTTATCACATCCTTAAATGTGGTTTCAGTAGGTAAGTGTTTTCATGTTATTGAAGTATTAACATTTTGGTCTGAGTTGTGTTACTTCACTTTAATGATGATGTACTTGTTGATTGTTTATTTATTCATTCAGTTTTATTTATTTATTTATTTATTTATTTATTTATTTATTTAGTGTGTGTGTGTGTGTGTGTGTGTGTGTGTGTGTGTGTAAGCAATAATAGTTTCAGTTCTGAAGAAAACCTATGACTAATGATTATAATTGGGTGATTGTTAATGTTATTTTAGAAGTGTTCCCGTAGAAGGAAGTGTCAAGTGGTGTAGTGTATCGATGCAGGGCACGTGTAGGTAGTGATACTGAAATGTACTTATACTACATCTGTACATGCTTGGCAACACATCAGTCGGTTTATATTTATTCCTGCAGGGAGGAAAGGTGGCGGAGGTTGTAGCGGTCCAGACCATACCACGTCTAAATATGAAGAGAGAAAATGTTGCAGAGTTATCATCCAATGGGTGAAGGAGTGAAGATCGGTGTTGACTCGTGTGTTAATAAGGGAGACAAAATAGGGATAATACTATTTGGAGACATGTGGAGCAGAGCCATGGGAGGGAGGGAGAAATGTAATCAGCAGCTTAAGAGCAGTAGTCTTAAAATAGTGGTCAAAGATAGCAAATAATGCACCATTGTAGCACACTTTGAAAAGTTAATGACAGTCAGTGAAAGGAAGGAAGTTGATTGGATCAAACTTATTTGACTCCTTACACATACATAAGTAATTATAAATTGATTAAAAAATGAGTAGCCATTAAATTGACATATTTCCACAATGCAAGATACAAGCAGTAGGTCCTCTATTGTATTTTTATTGATGTCTTTTTTCTGTTTCTTTTTGTGATGGAAGGAAGGAGGAAAGTTATGTAAAAAAAAAAGTATAAATAGAATGAATTAAGGTAAAGTTATTCCAGTTTAACAAACAAACAAACAAACACACTGAGTTGTCAGCAGGTATTTTTGACATAAACTTAACAATAAGAATAATAATGTTCAACCAAAAATTCACTTTCTTTCTTTATTATTTTTGGTTTAATTTTTCACCTCTTTTCTTTCTTCCTTCTTCCTTCTTCCCTTCATTCCTTATTTTCTTTTTGGTTTAATTTTTCATTCCTTTCCCTTCATCTCTCTCCATCCATTTCATTCTGTCCTTTCTTGCTTTTTGTTGATGATACTAATAGTTGGATTGAGGTTAATGACATCAATGAAATGATGATAAAGATTAATACACAAATGCTTAGTGTGATGGACGGAATAAATGCAAATAAACTGTCTCTCAATATAGATCAAACAAAATGTATGATATTTCATACTAAATGTTGATGTATCTATAAGTAACAAAATCATGAACAAATGAAATGGTGTCCAATTCTTAGGTGTTACCATTAAGTCAACATTATCTTGGTTAGAACATGTTACACTAACTATAACTGATATTACAAAAGGAGTTGGAAGCCAAAGTTGTTGACAAAGTATATTTGTTGAAGCCTGTTATTAATTGCTTGCAAGAGTGTTATGGTATTGAGGTGTGTTGCTTTAGTCTTGATATACTACTGTACAACCAACAATACTCTGGAGGAAAAAAGAATGAAAAAACAACAAACACCATTGGTACACTTCAATATTGGATGCGGATATATGTGTGTACATGTATGTGTATGTATGTGTGTATGTGTGTGTGTGTGTGTATGTATGTATGTGTGTATGTGTACATGTATGTGTATGTATGTGTGTATGTGTGTGTGCATGTATGTATGTATGTGTTTGTGTATGTATGTGTATATGTATGTGTATATATGTATATATATGGGTATGTATGTATATGTATGTGTATGTGTGTATGTATGCATATGTATAGGTATATGTGTATATGTGTGTATGTAGATGTATAACATGTTTTATCTTTTTATTTCATAGTTTGTACTTAATTCTTAATACAATTTTAATATTGTCATTATTATTTTTTGACTTTTATTATTGTCAATCTTTTTAATCTCTAGTCAGACTTTTTATATTCTTTTATAGATTTTTAATGTATATTTCAATTGATTTTCTACAGAAAAAATTATAATGGTAATCTAGATTATTATATTTTACTAATCACTCGTTCCTTAAATAATGTATGTAATGTATATTATGAAATAAATATAATTGATTGACTGACTGATTGATTGATTGACTACTTCTACTACTACTACTACTATTACTACTACTACTATTTTAATTTACTACTACTACTACAGATACCTCCACCCTGCGTTTATTTCAAAGGGCTCCACGAATTGGAGGTCATCAGCCCCAACTCTGGTCGCTAATGACTGTGGCATCCAATAATAATATTCCTAATCCTAAGAATGCATTAAAATTAACATATATCTATACTAACTATCTACCTCAAAATTTACGTCCTTACTCTATCTCTAACCTATCTACCCTTATCCCACTCTCTACCACTGTGGCCTCGCAATCGAGGTCACTTATGTCCGTGTTGGAGGGAGTGGAATGTCTCGTACCCCTGAGACACAGGAGGGCAGACCGGAGCAGGGAGAAGGAGAGGCGACATCTCATCCAGGCGGCGACGGAGCTCCTTGGCTGGTGCTTCTTTGATGACATCAAGTCAGCTAGTCTTGAGTAGAAGCTCCTAGCCTTGGGGCCCATGCCGCCAGATGTGGTGAAGACCAGGGGCGTGAAGGTACCATGGTCGACTTGCAGGATCCTCTCACCGTAGGCCCTTGTTCCTTTGGTGGACAGCCTCGAGGGAGAGCTCGCGATGGGAGGCGGCCATCGGGTCGAAGATCCGGATGTCCAAAAAGGCCCGCTGCCCTCTGGTCCAGAATCCCCGAGCACCGATGTCCACGCGAGTCTCAGGGGCGGTGTTGGCTGTCCTGTACCGCAGGTGTTCCCCATCTAGAGGCAGAAGAATTGGCTCGGTGGAGACGTCATGGGACACCTCCCTGAGCATGCTGGCTGTCAGGTCACCTCGTCGTGCCTGATACACACGAATCCCCCTTTTTTGCACGTCATGGTGTGGTCGACGTTGTTGGGGGAACCACACACACAGATGTTAGGGAGTCCTTCCACTGGCCAGCCATACCTCAGAGCAACGGCATCGACAAATTCTTGTTTGTTGAGGTTGAAGCCCTTTGCTCTGATTGGTAGTGATGCTAACCAGTTGGACGCTCCGGTCTCCTGTGTGATGTGAATTTTTCTCACGGTATCTGGAGGCAGGATGGTCAAAAGGTGTTCAAGGCTGGTCTTCTGCCTTTGTTGCCTGTCTCGTGAGATTCGTTTCTTTTGCTCAGCGATCGCACTTTGGTCAATTTCACCATGTGCGTCCTGAGCAATGATCATATCCGTGAGGGACCTGGTAAGGTTGATGGAGTTGAGGTTCTCCACCACAGCCAACTTCTCAGGAGAGGTGATTCCCATCCCGCCCAGTCTTGGAGGGAGTTCGAGCAACGCCCTCTCGTCATTCCCCAGGCCAGGAGATCTCAGTAACGCTGGTAGGAAGGTATTCTTTATAGATTCCTCCAGAGGTCTGAGGAGTGGGCTGATGCCTGGGATGGTGCGCATGACGAAGTTCCACCGATGTTGCAGGCCATGCGTGTAGGCCGAGTAGGCTGCGTGAGGCTCAGTCCTGGCCATGGCAGACAGGACATCGACCTCTTGCACCCACTCAGACACTTTCTCTCCGACGTACTCCTTCTTATACTCCTCTGTTCCGATAACAGCACCCAAATGCCGCTGTCCGTCCTTTGTTACCACTACTCCACTGCCACTGAAAATGTTTACGGCCCATTCATAATGATCTGGTTTGACAATGAGGACGGATTTAGCGGCGTTGGGTGTGTATTCTATGGTAGGGCCATTGTCCTGTATTAACCCCCACCAGTGTCTTAGGTCCCGTAATTTGCCGGCCCCTGACAGGTCGTCGGCATATGCCACCTGCTTCACATTAGTTTTTTCACACGCAATCACGTCTTGAAGCACTGACATGCCAAGGGCGTACATCGCCATGGCCACTGGGTCACCTTGAGTTGTTCCTTCCCTTGACCTTAAAACCCTAACCTTATTGCTATCACTACTATTTACATATAAATTAGAAGGTTCAATACAAGTGTTTTCAGCGTATGTAGCCAGGGAAGGACACTTGATTTTAATATTATGAAGCATTGTTTTTCTGTTAATGGAGTTAAACGCATTTCTTGCGTCCACTAACAGAACCGCTTCACAGTCTTCTTGGGCGAAGATCTCCCTCATGGCGTGGATGGCTGCTTCCCCTCCTGCCTGTTGTCCTGCACACACCTGCAGGTTCCCCGCCGCCCTCCTCACATCCTCCTTAACGACAGCCATGATGCATTTACCCACGACGCGTCGTATGACTTCGCCGATGCCGATGGGTCTGCATGCTGGCTTCTTGTCAAGAGGAATGAGGCGGCAGGCAGTGAGGGCGTCGAGATGGTGACAAGTGGTGGTGGCAATTTTCCTGGCTAGTGCTGCGAGGGCACTGCAGAGGTCACTAGCGCCACTGCCACAGATGGTGCTGCTCAGCAGGCGACGCCACCCTCTCGCATCCAGGCCTGAGGGACCAGCACTGCCATGTGTCTGGATGGATTTCTTCCACACCATTTCCCCCGTGATCATCTCGTAGATGACACTATTCGGGGGTATGTGCGGGCCCTGCAGTCTGAGTCCGGTTAAGTCG
>JAPQNM010001440.1:75000-107500 GCA_029783475.1 Metacarcinus magister | reverse complement strand
AGAGAGAGAGAGAGAGAGAGAGAGAGAGAGAGAGAGAGAGAGAGAGAGAGAGAGAGAGAGAGTGTGTGTGTGTAAGGGAGGGAGGGAGAGAGGGAGTGAAGGAAAGTGTGAATGAATGAATGATTTAATGTAGGAAGAATGAAGGAAAGAAGAAAGGATGGAAGGAGGGAGGGAAGGAGAGAGAGAGAGAGAGAGAGAGAGAGAGAGAGAGAGAGAGAGAGAGAGAGAGAGAGAGAGAGAGAGAGAGAGAGAGAGAGAGAGAGAGAGAAAGAGGATGTGTTTGAGGAGGAAATGAGGGAGAGAGAGGGAGGGAAGGAGGGAGGGAAGAGGAAGAGGAAGAGGAAGAACTGTTTACAAGAGGAAGTGTCTACGAGAGAGAGAGAGAGAGAGAGAGAGAGAGAGAGAGAGAGAGAGAGAGAGAGAGAGAGAGAGAGAGAGAGAGAGAGAGAGAGAGAGAGAGAGAGAGAGAGAGAGAGAGAGAGAGAGAGAGAGAGAGAGAGAGAGAGAGAGAGAGAGTGAGAGAGAGTACCCAAATTGCTGCCATACTATCCTCAGACGGGCCTTACAACGTTTATATGCATCTGAGGCTGTAGTAGCAGTTAGCCTCGCACATTTGAGCGGTCACTATAAAAAATATAAAAAATCTGAAAACCTATGCAACAGGCGAGGCAAGTCCATTTGTGCCTCCATATGCCTAATGGCGCCAACGATTAATGATAAAAAAAAAGTATATATATATTTATATATATATATATATATATATATATATATATATATATATATATATATATATACACACACACATATATATATATATATTTATATATATATATATATATATATATATATATATATATTATACATATATATATATATATATATATATATATATATATATATATATACAAATATACAAATATATATACATATATATATATATATATATATATATATATATATATATATACAAATATACAAATATATATATATATATATATATATATATATATACAAATATACAAATATATATATATATATATATATATATATATATATATATATATATATATATATATATACACAGTCAAGAAAGAAGAAAATCCCCAACACTGCAGCAGCCCTACCAAGAAAATGAAGACCCTTTGATTGGCAACATCCTATATACCAACCACACCGCAGAAGAAAACAAAAAGATGTTATATAAATTTTGGCAGACAAGAAACAATAAAATAAAAGAATTAACACTTTAAAACTTATAAAAAACTTATAAAAGACCCAGACCGCAAAAAGTAAACATCAGAAAGTGCCATTCAAAAGGCAATACTTCTGCCTTTCAACAGAACAACAAATATATATATATATATATATATATATATATATATATATATATATATATATATATATATATATATATATATGTGTGAGGAACTGCACCTGCCTCGTCTTCCCCTAATTAGTGGTTGAACTACCACTCTCGTCTGCCGGCGCTTGTTCACCACCTTTCCCCGCCACTACCCCACCCCCTTGTCCAGGGGTATGGGGGTAGTCTAACCGAGCCAAGCTCCACGCCACCGGCTTGGAGAAGGACAGAACGCCTCAGCTCTCACACCTGACAACACCTCACCACCTGCTGCTGGTTCTCAACATTTCCGAAGGCATTTCTGGAGACTTGGGCTCCCTTCCAGTGTGCCCTTCAACTGTACCTACACCATTCGACCCTTCCTGCTGTCTGAGGAGCAATCTACGTTGCCGAGTTTTGCTGTCACGCATCTCACCCTCAAAACAGCTGTACAGGGAGTTATTTGGGTGTCATACCCCTGCTCTGGTAATTGTTTACGAGCAGTTCGTCGTTGGTGATTTATTTTGGCTTCTAGCCTATTGTTTGCTATTTGTGTGTGTGTAAATATATTCGGGGTATCATACTCCATGATTTTTCTTCCCCACAACTCTATAAAAAGATAATATTAATTGGTAGTCACCTCGGCCCTGACATATTGGCGACCTCGCCAGGATAAGAACTACCAATTATTTATTATCATTTTACAGATTGTGGGTTGTTATCTAAGTCGCTGCTGCGCGCCGTTGCTGCCTGAGGCCCGGGAGTAATGTTATGAGTGTTTTGATTGCCGTCAAACTCTTGCTTTTGCCAGATTTTTGCACGTGAGGTGTTGTCCAATTTTTTTTGTTTTTGTATTGTGTTCTCTGTGTGGTCTTCTCCATGTCTTCCTTTCAAGAACTGAAGGAGCAGGGTGAAACCCTCGGTCTGCAGGGCAAGGAAATTGGCCAGTGGATCCTTGAACAACAGAAAAACGAAAGGGAAGAAAGACAAGCTGAGAGAGAAGAAAGACAAAGACAAGCTACGAAGGAAAGAGAAGAAAAACAAGCGGAAAGAGAAAGAGAAGAAAGACAAGCTGAGAGAGAAAGAGAAGAAAGACAAGCTGAGAAGGAAAGAGAAGAAAGACAAGCTGAAAGAGAAGAAAGACAAGCACAAGCTGAGAGGGAGAAAGAGATCAAGCTGGCAGAAATTGCAGCTAAAGGTAAGCCCTCAGTTCTACCATCACATGATCCTGTTTCCAGACCTAGTCTACCACCATACAAGGATGAAGAGGACATTGCCACCTATTTAACTAGGTTTGAGCGTGTGGCCGAGATGCTGGTTTTACCCAGAGATACCTTTGCCGTTCGTCTGGGTTGCCTCCTTACTGGTAAAGCTGCCGAACTCTACACGTCCCTTCCGTCATCCACCACTGAGGATTACGAGTTACTGAAGCAAGCCTTGTTAACAGGCTTCAGTAAAACTCCAGATGGCTACCGGGTGGATTTCAGGTCAAACAAGATTAGAGTAGGACAGAACTACCATCAGTTTGTTACCCAGTTATCGAGGATGTTTGATTCTTGGGTTGAGTCTTCCTCTGTGGCCAATGTTTATGCTGATTTAAGGGAGTTTATCATCTTTGACCAATTTTTGTCCTCCTTATCAGCAGAAATACGCCTATTCATCAAGGAAAGAAGGCCTACCAAGCTGAAGGACGCAATACAACTAGCGGATGACTGGGCATCCGCCCACAACGCCTATCCTAAGGTCTCTTCCAACAACAACGCTAAGAAAATCTCCCCTCTACTTGCTACTCCACTCCAGCCTCTACCTTCTCCTGGGAGTCAGACTCCCTCAACCGTGACTTGTCACAATTGTGGGGAAGCAGGACATATACGACCACGCTGTCCCAGGAATCCTCGAGCATTCAAGGATGGAACTACTACCACGCCCCCCTATAAGGTTGGATTTTGCTTAGAAGACCATAAAGTGCCTAACTTCTCAGTTACGGGGACTATTAATGGGTCATGGTCTTCCTCTATAATTAGGGATACTGGATGCTCTGGAGTTGTAATTTCTGAGGAAGCCTTGCCAGACATTGACCCATCACTCTGCCCCAAAGTACAAGTTGCTGACTATTTGGGACGCATCGACGAATTTCCTGTCGTTAAGTGTTACTTACGGTGCCCATTTTACACTGGTTGGACAGATGCTGTAAGGGCCCCAATTAAATTTGCTAGTGCTCTAGTTGGGAATATTCCCGGAGTACAAGATCCTGATAGTCCTGATTCTCTACTCAGTAACGACAACCATCTTCTCCATAGTGACCATGACCAAGCCACCACTGACGTTTCTTCCCTACAAGATCCTCTGTTGCCTCCTGATGACTCGCCTTCGCCCGGAACTTCCCTCTCCTCTCAAGAAAAGAACAACCGCCCTTCTGGATGTCAGCATCTACCACCAGTTGAGTCCTCCACTACTCAAGTGTGTGCTGTGGAGACCAGAGCCGGTCGATCTAAACGGGTCCACCCTCTTGTTCTGCCTAAGCTCCATCCTTTGACTGTAACCCCTGATGAGTTTCGTCAACTTCAGGAATCCTGTCCTTCCTTGACGTGTTTACAGTCAAAGGCTACCACTGAAGAAGTTGAGAAGGCACGGGATGGTGCCACATACCAGTTCATACATGAGGAAGGCCTCCTGTACCGAAAATGTCTCTCATCGGATCACCTTCAAAAGGTAAATGGTTTATCCTTGGTTGTTCCCAGCGATTGCCGTCCTGTCATCCTACGTGTTGCTCACGAAGGTCCTTTGGCTGGACATTTCTCCCACCGGAAGACCCAGATGAAGGTCTTGCAAGACTTTTATTGGCCAGGGATGTGTGCAGACATCCGGGATTACTGCCGTTCCTGCGACAAGTGTCAACGTATGTCGGCTAAGGGTAGGGTACGTCCAGTACCTCTTCAACCGTTACCTGTCGTAACTGAACCCTTCTCCAGAGTTGCCATTGACTTGGTAGGTCCCTTGTCTCCACCATCTTCTGAAGGACACCGTTACATTGTCACTCTAATTGATTTCTTCACTGGTTTTCCTCTTAATTACTACTTCTACTGCTACTACTATTACTACTACTATTACTATTATTATTACTACTACTACTACTACTATTACTATTATTATTATTATTACTACTACTACTACTATTATTACTACTACTTCTATTATTATTATTACTACTACTGCCACTACCATCACATCCATCTCCAGCACTACTACCAGGAAGAGGTTGAGCAGATGTTGAGTCAAGGAATCATCCAACCTTCAACCTCTCCACACTGCTCTCCGGTTATCATGGTCAGGAAGTCCGACGGTACGTATCGGATGGCCATTGATTACAGGTTACTCAACTCAGTTACTATTTTCCATGCTGAACCATCCTGCAGTATTGAGACAGAGCTGCATAAGTTCGTTGGTGCTGAGTTCTTCTCAGAGCTAGATTTGAGTAAGGCATATTACCAGGTTCCACTTTCTGCCAAAGCTCGACGCTTCACTGCGTTTCCCACTCACAAGGGCCTGATGGAATTTACTCGGATGCCTTTTGGTCTTGTTACGGCCTGTGCCACTTATATTCGCTTAATGAGGATTGTGCTTGCTGGCTTGGCCAATGTTTCTTTTTATTTTGATAATATTTTTGTGTATTCATCTGATTGGCCCACTCACATCTCTGCCCTCAAGTCTGTTTTAGATAGACTACAACATAACGGTCTGACTGTCAAACTTAAAAAGTGCCGGTTTGGAGCAGAGTCCATCAACTATCTGGGATTTGTTTTGTCCCGCGACCATCTTCAACCACAAGTTGGCAAGTTGACTGCCATCACCTCCATGACTCCTCCTACCACCAAGAAGTTACTCCGGAGTTTCCTAGGTTTGATATCATTTTATAAAGCTTTCATTCCTCAGGCCTCTGAGCTTACCGGCCCCCTCTCTGACTTGTTGAAGAAGCCGGTACGGGATCCCCTCCAGTGGACTGAAGATCTGCTTGAACGGTTCAAGCTGCTGAAGCAAGCCTTGACTTCGGGACCTATTCTGCGTCTTCCGGACCCCAGCCAGACCTTCGTCCTACGTACCGATGCTTCAAACTATGGATTAGGTGCTGTACTCCTACAGTACCATGATGATCGTCCACATCCCATCTCTTACGCCAGCCGGAAACTACTTGATCGGGAACGACGATACTCTACCATCGAGAGGGAATGCCTGGCCATCGTATTCGGCATTCATAGGTTTGACTTCTATCTTCGAGGTAAGGAATTTATCCTTGAAGTAGACCACAAGCCTCTAATATACCTTCAGAAATTCAAAGGTAAAAATGACAGAATACTACGATGGGCTTTAGGTCTTCAACCCTATAAATTTAGGGTTGTTCATGTTGCCGGGACGGACAACATTGGAGCCGACCTTCTCAGCCGGCAATAGCTTTTCTTTATTTTGTTTTCCTGCACTCCAGTCTTTTACAAGTTTTGTTTCCTGCACTCAAGTATTATAAGTTTGTTTATGTCTCCTGGTCAGCTGCAGTTCTTCGACATCAGCTGTGCAGCAGATGTTTTAGTGGGGGCATGTGTGAGGAACTGCACCTGCCTCGTCTTCCCCTAATTAGTGGTTGAACTACCACTCTCGTCTGCCGGCGCTTGTTCACCACCTTTCCCCGCCACTACCCCACCCCCTTGTCCAGGGGTATGGGGGGTAGTCTAACCGAGCCAAGCTCCACGCCACCGGCTTGGAGAAGGACAGAACGCCTCAGCTCTCACACCTGACAACACCTCACCACCTGCTGCTGGTTCTCAACATTTCCGAAGGCATTTCTGGAGACTTGGGCTCCCTTCCAGTGTGCCCTTCAACTGTACCTACACCATTCGACCCTTCCTGCTGTCTGAGGAGCAATCTACGTTGCCGAGTTTTGCTGTCACGCATCTCACCCTCAAAACAGCTGTACAGGGAGTTATTTGGGTGTCATACCCCTGCTCTGGTAATTGTTTACGAGCAGTTCGTCGTTGGTGATTTATTTTGGCTTCTAGCCTATTGTTTGCTATTTGTGTGTGTGTAAATATATTCGGGGTATCATACTCCATGATTTTTCTTCCCCACAAATCTATAAAAAGATAATATTAATTGGTAGTCACCTCGGCCCTGACAATATATATATATATATATATATATATATATATATATATATATATATATATATATATATATATATATATATATATATATATATGTATATCTTTTAGGATTGATTGATTGATTGGTGACAATAGATCATGGTGCCGCAACATCGAGGTCATTTGGCACCGTAGTAAAAACGCTAAAAATTAAAAAGCTACATAAATACTATATAAAAATAAAAATATATCTACAGGAGGTGGAGAAAGCCACTTTCCTGTAGGAATTTTAACACTTCATGTCCCGGGGAGAGTGCCTCCTCCCCCAGCACCAGAGAGAGAGAGAAACTCCCATCTCTGCCCCGACACTGGGCGAGGTACTGCTCTCGCAATTCCCTCAGACTGGGGCACTCGACCAGCATGTGCCGCACAGTCAGGGGAACTAAGCAATCATCACAATAGGGCTCAACTCCCCGGGACATGAGGAAACCGTGGGTGAGGCGGGTATGGCCCGTCCGTAGACGGGCCAATGCTGTCTCACGGCAGCGGCCTCGGACGTGCGCATAAGACCAGGGGCTCACAGCCCTTGCGGTAATTGCACCCATCTTGGAGGTGGCTCTATTGGCATTCCATCTCTCTTGCCAAACTACAAGAATAGCAGCTCTAATTGTGGGAAACAGGTCTCTGTGAGGGACGGGGCAGGTAGTGACTTGACGAGAGGCGCCAGTCTTAGCTAGCTCATCTGCCTTCTCGTTCCCTTTCACAGAGACATGGGCTGGTACCCAACAAAAAGTAATTATGTGCCCACGACGGGCTGCTAGTACGAGCCAGTTGAAAATTTCTGAGACAATTGGGTGTGCATTATTAAAATCCTCAAGGGCTGACAAAGCTGCTCTGGAGTCTGAAAAAATAACAAAACCCCCAACATTCAAGGTAAAAAGAGATTTTATCGCTACTAAAATGGCCCACAGCTCTGCGGTAAAAATTGATGTAAACGGGGGTAGACTGCCGCACCGGGTAAAATCAGGGAAGACCGCTCCAAATCCGACGCCTGCATCGGATTTGGAGCCGTCAGTAAAAATGGGCGTGCAACCCTCATATACGGAGGCATGATCGGTGAACAAAGTCCTCGCAGCATGCTCCGACATAGCACTCTTGTTAGCCGGCATGTAACGGCAATACGATACTGCCAGCCGCTTCCACGGCGGGACATGTCATAATCGTGGGACAGCTATGGCAGGGCGAGGAAGGGACAATTTTTCAAGGACGCCACGAGCCCGAAAGCCAAAAGGCTGTGGGAAGTGCGGGTGCTGGGTGAAAGTGGCGTCCCGTGAAGTGTCCGTCACAGCACTGTAAGTGGGATCACCATAGAGACTTTGGCATCTGAACCACAAACGTGCCATCTGAGTCTGACGGTGAAGGTCGAGGGGTAACACTCCTGCATCTACGAGTAGACTGGGGATCGGGCAAGACCGCTTGAATTTCATCTTTGCAGCTGCTAAGTCAGATTAGACTAATTTAGAATATAACTTTTTATCGATGTAGAAGTTTTTTTTTTAATTAGTAGTTATTTGCATTGTATTTATTTATTTTTGACTTTTTTTTACCATGTTTTGAACTTTGTGCCAGAGACATTGCTATGAGACTGAATGTCCTTTTAATATAATAAATCTAAATATTTATTGCCCTGTGGTGGGGCAGCAAGAATACTATATACTACTGTAACTGTATGTATGTTTTATCATTTCTTTGTTGTTATGTGAAAGTATTTAGAAGGTTCAGATACTGGAAAGAAGGATCAGTAGATGCCTTGTTGTTTCATGAGTAAAGGCAATCACATTGCTTATAGTGCAGGATGTTTAAATTGTGGTCACATAAAGAAAGACTGTAGGAGAAAGAAATCATGTAAAGTGTGTCAGAGATTCCATCCCACTGTTCTCAATAATGATGCTATAAGATCTCAGACTCAGGAAAGACCAGAACGGGTAACTGATCCCAAGAAAAACGATGAAAGACCAGTTGTAATAAATGAGGTTAAGGTCAAACAGTCAGTTGCTGGGGACACACACTTTAATAGTACCAGTGTGGATGTACCAAGAAGGTAATGAAGGGAGTAAAGTGTTAGTGTATGCATTGTTGGACAATCAATCTGATGCTTGTTTCGTGAAGCAATGTCTCTTAGATGAGGTGGGAATAAGTGGACTGCAAATTTCTTTGCAAACTTCCACAATAAATGGAGAAGAGACAATTGTGTGTAAGAAAGTCTCTGGACTTGTAGTACGAGGCATCTATGACGAACGAAATATAAAGCTTCCACATGCATACTCTAGAGAGAATATCCCAGCAAGACGAGATCAGATTCCTAGAAAGGAGACAGCAGAAGGGTGGTCCCACTTATCTTTAATTGCTTCTAAACTCATGCCATATCGGTCAGATGTAGAAATAGGGCTTCTGATTGGAGTGAATTGTAATGAAGCAATAGAACATAGGGAAGTCATTTCAGGGGAGTCTGGAGAGCCCTGTGGAATAAAAACAGAGTTAGGATAAGGCATCCAAGGAAGGGTTGCTATTAATCAAGGCTCAGAAGATAATATCCTGACAATATTTAGAACATTTGTACAAGAGGTTGAGATAAATCAGGAGAAAAGGGTAAGCTTCTTAGTCGTTCCATCAAGGACTAAGGAGATAATAAATCCCTCCCAAGTAAAAACTATGTTTGAGCTTGATTTCAATGAAAGGAAGTCAGCTGATGTTCCATTATCGTATGAAGACAGGAAGTTTATGAATAAAATGAAAGCTGGAGTACATCAGCTGGAAGACAGGCATTATGAGTTGCCTCTTCCAAACAATAAAACTTTGGCAGAGCAAAGATCTACGAAGCTAATGGGAGGTTTTAACCTTCAAAAGTTTTTGTCCAACAGTAGGGAAGTATTAGAAACGACATCCCCTCATGAAAGAGTGAATGATGTTAATAATTTAGATCTTAGTAAAGAAACACTGCCTATGGAAAGAATTGAATGGTGTATAGAGTCTGACACTGTTCAATCTAGAATACAGTTGAAAGATAAGTCACTCACAATAAGAGGTATGTTGTCCACTGTGAGCTCTGTATATGACCCGTTAGGTCTAGCGTCACCTCTTATTCTGTGGGCAAGCAAATCCTTCAAGAATTGTGCAAATATGGGTCTAGTTGGGATGACGAGGTTACAGATAATGTCAGATATAAATGGGTAAAATGGAGAGATAAGCTGCACAAGTTCAAAGGGCCTCAGAATACCTAAATGCTATAAATGTGAGTCATTTGGAGAGGTCAATGATGTTATTGTAAAAGATCACAATCTGCCAAGAAACAGTTGGAGATTGGGTAGAGTTATAGAAGCTTTGCCTGATAATGACGGTCTTGTAAGAAAGGTTAAGCTCATGATGGCAGATTCTGATCTTGACAATCAGGGAAAACGTACAAGATGTGTAAACATAATGGAAAGACCTTTCCACAGTCTTGTTCTCTTGGTAGAATGTGATAATGGTGAAGAACAGGGTATCCTCGCCAAGGAGCCTTTGTAATTCAAGTGATGTGCCAGTATTAGTTTTAAGGCAAATTGTTTTTAGTTTATAAGGTAAATTGTTGCACAATTTAGGAGAGCCATGTAACTGTATGTATGTTTTATCATTTCTTTGTTGATATCCTTTATGTGAAAGTATTTAGAAGGTTCAGATACTGTAAAGAAGGATCAATAGATGCCTTGTTGTTTCATAAGTAAACGCTATCACATTGCTTATAGCGACTCGTTCATGTCATCTACTGCTGACAAGATGAGCGTGCTCGCAGGGTGTGATCGAGGTAAAACCTGTATTTTCTTATGCATTGTGGTATAAACTGACTGTCATGATGATTTATTGATTGTGAGCATTACTTGAAGTGTATGACAATGCAATGAGAATGTATTTGTATTCGTTCTGTGACTGGAAATGTATATTTCCAGTTCTTTACGACATGGTAGACATGGTGAGCTGGAAAACTTGATGAAAGTAGATCACGAAGACACCGTCGACGAAACCAGGAGACGCATGATTATTATAAGCGTGTACCTGGAGACTCATCGATCATCTACCTGGACAAGGACAATGAAGTAGAAATGCGCCAACACGTCCCTTGGCTCACATCACGAGTAACGAATGTGACGCAGGACACAAGTGCAGCGCAGCCAACACTCCGAGAAGAAAGGACTCAACAACACAGTATTACTAGAGTTGTACACGACACTGAGGAAATTCAGAACCATTACAACACCAAGAATAAGACGAAGACGAGCACAGGACAGGAATAAAAGGAACGTGATGTGGAATCCTTGACTGGCAGACTTGTTGTATTGTTTCTGCATTCACGTGTTACACCAGATACCACATGGAGAAAAGTCACCCGTGTCATGTGTTCCAGAAGTGGTGGTGGTGGTGGTGGTGGTGGTGGAGCAGCAGCAACTCCATTTCCACAAGGAGGGAAGAGGAAGGGTAGGACCAGGAGGAGGGAGGTGGCTAAGGTGACTGAACCGCGAAATTATATCAAAGTTGCATCCACACTGGTCACAAACATGCGTTGGCAACACAGGCAAGGTAAGCAACAAGTTGTCAATTTGTTAGCACAGTGTTGGAGACAAGTCGGTAGTAATATGTTAGAGAAAAGTTGGTGACCTTGATGTGGACGAGGCGACATGTTGGGGACAGGTCGCAGGTCGTCGGGCAGACACACTACGCACAGACATCAGCGGTAAAAGGTCTCACTACAACAAGAAATATGGGATGGACCCAAGAGCAGATGGAACACTTAACTGAACTGTACCAAGGACACACACTACTCTGGGACCCGACGGATGCCTGGAACAAAAACAAAATGAAGAGGAAAAATGCGTGGAAAAATATTGTGAAGATATATATTGGTAACGTATTGCAGGTGGACAAAAGTGACGCGGAAAACAAGATGAAGAACTTGATTGTAAAGTTTGGAAGGGAACTTAAAAAAAGAAACCCGGCTTTAGAGCAAGGGAGGTGTACATTAGCCAGTGGTTCGCTTACAAACTCTTCTTGCCATCATATTTACTAACAATGTTGTATACATTGTTAAAGACATGTATCTGACACGTCAATAGTGATGTTTCCTGTAATGCTTCCAGCGTGACTGCATGCAAGTGTGGAGGTGTAGCAGTCTCTCCTTCACACCTTAGAGAACGGAGATACCCATTCTCTGAAAACGTGGGTCGCGCAGCCATACTATTGTAACTTTATTTTTATTACATTTTAAATTTTTTCTATGTATAATTTTATATGTACTTTATTTATGTTTTTCTTTTTATTATATTATTGTATATTTTATTGCGCTGCATTTTAGCGCACACCACAAAACTTGGCGCGCACTGCCTAAACACAGTGCGCATATACAATTTATGATATTTGTTTTTCAAATCTTTACTTTATATATATAGTCTATATTTTGTCAAACAAATAACTTTGTCAAACAAATAACCACTGGCGGACAGATGCCCGCATTGTACTATAAATATATTTATAACATGTAATATAAAACTGTATATTTGTACAATAAACCTTAAAAAACAATCAAACAAATAACCTCAACTCTCTCCAGTCGACCAACTAGCTATTAGAACACCCAAGCATCAAGCAATAGACGCACCTCACGCAGGCTTGTCCAGCACCTTCATCTTGGACGAACACCTGATCTCTCTTCTTTTCTGCTTCTAAAATCAGACCAACAGCTTCATATTCAGGTGTTCTTTATTACATGTCATGAGTTACCTTCACACTTAACGAGGATTCCATTACGAAAATAAAGATGAAAGTGCACGCATATCTCTGACCCACTGTTTTATTCACACTTGTAATAGATCGGATACGTTTGATAAGTTGGAACTAAGCACCTTTCTAGTCATTGTAGAAAAATACACGACTGAGGTGAACTGCACGGAAGGCTCTTGAAGGTCTGCGGAAGGAAGTGTAATTCAACGAGCAACAAACTTTCAAATATCGTCTTGACTCCAGATGTCAGTGTTAAGTGAATGATGAATCACTGAACGAACAATGTAATGAAATACTGACACAACAACTCACTCATATAATAGATCACTGAACCACTGAAGCATCAAGACGCCGGTTCAAACAAGAGCTTCACTGACAACCTTCAGTCACGATGGCTACAATCCTCAATCCTTAATAACTTTTGTGCATCCGTATTTACAGAAGAGGATTGTTCAACGTTTCAGCCACTTGAGATTAGAGGGACCGAAAACTTCTTAAATGGTAAAACTCATAGTAGAAAATGACGTTTTGCAAAAAATCGATAAGATGAAAACAAACAAAACCCATGGACCAGATAAAATTTCCCCGAGAATCTTGAAAGAGGTCAAGCACCAGATCAGTAAACCGCTTACAATCTTATTCAATAAATCCTTAAGAGATGGTAAAGTTCCATCAGATTGGAAACGTGCAAATGTAACACCAATCTTCAAAAAGGGGGACAAGTCACAACCTGGAAATTATAGGCCAATCAGTCTGACATCAGTTGTATGTAAATTAATGGAGACAATCATTCGTGACAATGTGGTGAAATTCCTTGAAGACAACGATATAATAAAACCCTCACAGCATGGTTTTCGTAATAAACGTTCATGTTTAACTAACTTATTAGACTTCTTCCACAATGTTTTTGACGCGTACGATGAAAGCAGAGCAGATGTCATATATCTGGATTTTCAAAAGGCCTTTGATAAAGTACCTCATCAACGATTGCTTAATAAACTAATGACTCACGGTATCTCTGGTAGCATTTACAATTGGCTTCTGGACTGGCTCTCTGAACGTAAGCAGAGAGTAGTCTTAAACGGTGTCTCCTCTAAATGGTTAAACGTAAAAAGTGGCGTACCACAAGGTTCAGTGCTTGGTCCTGTCTTATTCTTGATATATGTTAATGACATAGATGATGGGATCACTTGCAAAATATCGAAATTCGCTGACGATACGAAAATTCTGAGCAAAGTAACTACGACAATTGACAGAGAAGTCTTACAATCAGACCTAGATCGACTAACGTCTTGGGCCAATAAATGGCAAATGAAATTCAACGTTGAAAAATGCAAGGTACTTCACATCGGAAGAAATAATGATCACGTTCAGTACTCAATGAATGGTAAACCACTTTCTACAGTAAACAAGGAAAAAGATCTGGGAATCACAATATCAAACGATTTAAAACCCAGTCAACATTGCTCAGAGGTAGTTAAAACTGCTAACAGATTGGTCGGCTTTATTGGGCGTACTTTCGAAAATAAATCAGAAAAAGTCATATTAAAACTGCATAATTCACTAGTACGACCCCATCTTGAGTATTGTGTACAGTTTTGGTCCCCATATTACAGAAAGGACATTGACAAACTAGAAAGAGTCCAGCGAAGAATAACAAAAATGATTCCAAGGCTGAAAAATAAACCTTATGAAGAAAGACTTAAAGAACTAAACTTATTCAGCCTAGAAAAACGAAGGATGCGAGGGGATTTAATTGAAATGTTCAAGATAATCAAAGGATTCGATAATATCAATACATAAGATTACATTACTTTTGATCGATCAAATATAACAAGAAGACATCATTCTTTTAAGATTACTGGTAAAAGATTCACATCAAACGAAGCCAAGCACTTCTTTTTCAATCGGATCGTGAACGTTTAGAACTCCCTGCCCGCCAATGTCGTCGACAGTAAAACAATTACTACGTTCAAAAATAGACTTGACAAATATTTAGAAGCCAATCCACAACTAAAATACTATCCGTTAACGTAGCAAACTTTAAGTATGTTCATCCTGATGTACCTAACTTACGAAATGTCGATTCAAAAGACGTCGGTAATGGCCTGACATCGCTTGCCAGGAAGTAGTGGTAGCAATAGTGGTAGTGACAGTAGTGATAGTCTGGTCTTGGTTGGCCTTCCTTTCCCTGCCAGACATGGCTGGGGAGAGAAGCCTTAACCCTTACTATCCTGTATCCTTCACTCTAGATTAGATAGTGTAGTCTCACAAACAGCCTCGTAAGGGCCAGCAGGCCTGTTGCTGTTTGTTCTTCCTATGTGTTCCTATGTATCCCTAAGGCTGGGGTTCAAACAATGGGGAAAACACACACACACACACACACACACACAGCGTTCTCATATTACTACTTACGGGCATTAAAGTCATAAGTCTCCACAGCTGCCGCGGAAAAGCAACAGCCAAGAAATGCTTGTTGAAATAGTTAATTAGTGTTAGTTACAGTGAATGAGTGAGGCGAGAGTGGTTGTGGGCGGGAAAGGGTAGTATAGCGGCCAGCCAGGTGTGATATTCTTCAAGAGACCACCAGGAAAAGACAAACAGCCTAAACCACCACCACCACCACCACCACCACCACCACCACCACCAAGGAACATACAGTAACTCTCTCCCTTGATCACCTCACACTAGGCTTACGTTCAAGTGTTTGCTGGTACTCGAGTCCAAATACATCAGGAAAAATACAAATCCAAGTCCAAATCCAAATACTGTAGGACACAATACAAACACATTTCCTATTGTACGTAGTCAAGTATTGTACTGTAATAAGTGAATCAAAGTACTTTTACGGTTTTAAAGACTTACTGTTTTAAGAAGATAAAACCGGTTCTTCCTCTGGTGTTAGTGTTTTCGTCGTGTTAGTTGAGATAAGTTAATGCCTTTCAAACACTGGACTCGAGGCTCCATTGGTATTAGTTAGTCATTGAAGACTCACACACTCTAACGCACCACCACTGAGCTCACAGCCACCCACCTAGAGACTCACACCACCACACACTTCTAACGTCAACCCACCACTGAGCTCCACCAGCCACACCAGCACCTAGAGACTCACACCACCACACACTTCTAACATCAACCCACCACTGAGCTCCACCAGCCACACCACCACCACAAGACTCACACCACCACACACTTCTAACATCAACACACCACTGAACTCCACCAGCCACACCACCACCTCAAGACTCACACCTTTTGCCATCAGCCATGGCATAGGCTATTAGGCCATTTAGGTTTTAAATTTAAATATATATTTTTGGTGCTTATTTTATTAATTTTAATTTATTTAATTTTTATTTGTTTATTTATTTATATATCTGTTTATTTTATTTTATTTAATTATTTATTTTTTATTAATTTTATATTTTTAAACATAGAAAATACAATATACTTTCATACAATTTCAGTCACGCATCATATACACACATTCATACTTGGGAGCCTGAACCTAAAGCAAAAACTAAAGTCATTAGTCATGGGAGGTGAGGGACAAAAAATGGTACATACATACAATGGGGGAGGATACGTACGAATACGTATTTAAAGTAAACATGGGGAATAATTGACATTCACGCCAGACACATAATACATACAATCATTCATATCAAAACATATTTATTACAAGAAAAAGTGCAGTATATACAAAGTGGTAAAATAACAATAAACATTGGAATATACAAGTAAGTCATAAATCTTTGATTAAGTTGGTCTCGGCCAGGAAAATCATCAGGCTATCGACCACATCCGGGGCGAGTTCAGCGGGGTAGGGGGGGGGGCAGATTTCGGCAACTGAACGATAAAGAACACCAATGCACGTCGATGTGGTTTTTTTTTCTTTTTTCCGTGTTGTGAAGCTGACTGATCTAAGATGGCGGCACACCCTTTTCGTGGGCACCCTTATCGCCGTGGAAAAACTTGCTGATTAACATATAATAGAGTCTGGAGCAATTATAGCCACAGTAAATGCAGTATTTAGATGGCTAGAAGATGTGAGGAAATAAAAGAAGCCGTAAACTCCTGTGAGCGTGGTGATATTGCGTAGATGATATAGTGTGGCTAGTAAATTTCTAGTTCCTCCCAATGCACTTGGATGTAAATAACACACTTTTCGTATAAATATTGATCCATTTCGAACGATTTTGACATTCATTTTCGTCGCAAATGCATATCTAATAAGACATCCTCAACAATCCCCAACAATTCTGGGGACCTGTGGGAATGCGGGGTTCTTGGAGGAAGACAAAATACAATGATTGTCAGTAAGTAGTTTGGTAATTCTGCATAACTACTGCTACGACGATATCGATATAAATATGAAGTCGTACATACTATACATAGTGTACTTAACACATCTGTAAAGGTTTCAGGCGGTGCTAACCATTACTTGGCTGGTAAAGCATCTTTCAAGTTATGTTAGGTTAGGTTATGTGGTAGAATTTTACATCTTCACCATAAGGGCGTCTGTTTACGAAATAAATTGTCTGCAACGCGTCCAACTCCCTATTGTTGGTCAAAGAGAACATTTAATAGCTTCTAAATTAACCTAGGTAAAGATTCGGAAGACGACCCAGTCTGTTTTTTGGACAAAACTATTTTTTTCTGATAAATTTTGATGTGTTTTGAATTAATCTGATGTTTGTTTGTTATGCCATGCATTTTTTTTCCCAAGGTAAAAATTGCCACAAAAAAGTCAGATTAATTCAAAACCATCAAAATCAATAGGAGAAAAATTGCTTTAAGTAAACTTAATTAAACCTAAGCAAACCTAATTAAGCCTAACCTAACTAAATCTACCCTTACATAACCAAACCAGGTAAAGATTCGTAAGATGACCCACTCGATATCTCACTACCTTTGTAATGCACTGCAAATTCAACCTCAGATACTTGTTCAGATAGGTTAGGTTAGGTTTGATTAGGTTTGCTTTGGTTAAGTTAGGTTTAATTAGGTTTGCTTAGGCTTACTTAAAGAAATTTGTTCTCTTATTGATTTTGATGGTTTTGAATTAATCTGACTTTTTTGTGGCAATTTTTACCTTAGGGAAAAAAAGTTACCTGGCATAACAAATAAACATCAGATTAATTCAAAACACATCAAAATCTATCAGAAAAAATTTGCTTTGTCCAAAAAACAATCTGGGTCGTCTTCCGAATCTTTACCTGAACCTAACATAACATAACCTAAATTAACCAAACCTTAACCTACATTGACAAATAACAGAACCTTGTTCAAACCAAACTAAACTTTACTTTTCGAAGAGGCCTCACAAAAATATTGAATATCTCACAAACTAAGAATTTGCGATGGAATTTTAATTAAGAAAACCTTTTCAAAATGCAACAGGTAATGCAAAAATACAACCCTGAATTCTCTAGAGCATTCTGATGAAGATGTAAAATAATACTGGTTATGGTTAGGTTACGTTAGGTTTTGTTGGGTACGGTTTGGCTCGGTTAGGTTCGGTTATATAAGCTTTTTATATTTCATTACCCAAAAGTTAGGCATTTCACTCTAGATTTTTTTCCAGATTGCCATATTAAAGCCTGAATCTAAGTCAATTTTTCTAAGTCAATTACTCTAAATCAATTGCTCGAGAAATAATTTCTCAAACTATCAATTGCTCAACAGTAAATTGCTCTAAATAATGACCTAACCTAAATAGAAATGTACCCGTTCTTGATTTTAACTGTTCAATTAACAATAGTAAAGTTGTATTTCTTTATCTTATTTTTGGATATTATTCATTAAACTACTTTTTTCGAGCAATCTACCTTTCGAGCAATTGATTGTTCGAGATATTATTTTTCGAGCAATTTACTGTCGAGCAATTGATTTCAAAAAATTTACCGGATACCTTATGGCCTATATTTGATTATAATGACGAGCACCACCTGAAACCTTCATAAATGTGTTAAGTACACTATGTATAGTATGTAGGACTTCATATTTATATTGATATCGTCCGAGCAGTAGTTATGTAGATTTACCAGCAGTTTCGAATACATTTAATGAGCTTTATGTTTTCATATATTTGTTTTCTAAGTGTGAACTGAAGGATTACGTTACCCAGAAGGTGATCCCAGCATTGCACATCATTCTTGGCAACTCACCCAGTCTTTTCAGGTGTCCAAACCATCTCAGTATTCATATCAAATTATTGTTGTAATTTACTTAGAAAATAATGTCTTTTAAGGTAAACATGATAGAAAACCAAGAACATTTATTTACTTGTAAATACAATAGATTAGATTATCTTGGATTATAAACAAACATTCAAGACATAAACCCATATACATTAATGAATACAAGTATGTACAGGTTTGGGAGACAGCATTGTGTAAAAATAGAAAATGAAAGTAGCTGAGGAATAATATAGAGATAACATTAGTGTCTTCTCCCGAAGTTAATACTTACATGTCAGATATAATTAAGGTATTTTCCTATCAAGTCTGTTATTTTATGTCACCTCTATTTGTATATAGACAGTTAGGTACAGTAGGTGTTGTGTTATTAATAGATAGTCGGGTCTTAGGGCGTTTCTTGACCGTCTGTTGTAAGACGATTTCCTTATTACCGAGACGGCGATATTAAACAACGTCTTACTTCATCATATATACGAATGTATTGACTTCACTGTCTTAATTACTTATTCTATAACTTCAAAGGATCTTAGTGCATTGTTCCTGGGGGAACCTCAGTCTCTGACAGATAAGAAAATTAGCTTAAACGTCTCCGACAGTGGAAATCTAAGATTCTGCGGCTACTTCCTCAGGTCGGCTTGCAAAATGTAAACAAACAACCCCCCAGTTTCAGTCCCAGTCCCCTCGGCTGATGTTCTGAGAGCATCAGCCGACATATCGATGCCATCGATGCTCGGCTTGAGGTACGCGGCGTTGTGATTGGCTGAGCTCGGCTCATAATCATTGCGGGAGTCGCCCATTGCTGGTCACCCAGAAGGGTGGTCTGCGTCATCGGAAGGCGGCGGGCCTCACAGAAGGCTGCGAGGGACCGTCGCGCCTCCCGATAACGCACACAGTGAAGCAGGATGTGATTGATAGAGAGGGTAGTGTGGCAGGTGATGCATTGGGGTGGGAAGGCGTGGGCGATGTAGGGGAGCATGTGGGTGGCTAGGGTGAAGCCCACCTGAGCCGTGCGAGGACCACCTCCTGACGCCTTGTGGGGCGGTTGGAGGAAGCCCACTCGCCCAGGATGGGTTTTACAGTGGGAAGATGGAGGTTGTCCCAGTGACTTTGCCACAGGAGGTAAACTGATGATTTTGCAGCCGAGAGACATGACTGCAGATCTCGACGGAGGTTCCACGCTCCCTCGAGCTCTGCAGCGGACCTAGCCAGCACGTCAGCCTGCTCATTCCCGTAAATATGCAAATGACCAGGCACCCAAAACAAAGAGAAAGACTTACAGCGTGAATTTAGCTTATTAATGATGTTGCCTTGGATTTCATTGGCATCCGTGCGCCCGGACTCTATCGCCTGAAGGGCTGACATAGAGTCCGTTAAAATGACAATTACGTTATGATTTGAATTTAGTGCATAATCTATGACTTTATCAATAGCAAAAAGTTCTGAGGAAAACACCGATGTATGGTAAGGTAGTCGGAACCTGAGGGCACATTCACACGACCAAACACTAACACCCACACATTCACTCGACTTGGAGCCGTCAGTGTAAAGATGGAGGGAGGGAGGGAGGCTAGCGACGAGAGCCTGGAAGTGATGACATATCTCCACGTCGGTCATGGCAGGCTTGTGTTGGGGAAGCCACTTTGTATTTATGGTGGCATTGGGCTCCCAAGGGGCTTTTATTGATTGCACAAGCTGGTCAACACCGTTAAGGTCCACTTCACACTTCTGGCATATAGTGTGAAGGCAGACAGCTAGTGGACGGTGTTGACCAGTGTGGAGGTGGTGGTGGTGTTTAATTACAGTAGCTGCCATGAGACCGAGTAGAGTCTTCCGGGCCGTTGACAGGCTGTATGCCAGTAGTAAGCCGTCACGTCGCACACTCAGTGGTGGTATATTTGCCTCAACCTCCAAACGCCTCACGCGTGTACACCGCAGGGCTCCAAGACACATTCGCAGACATACATTCTGAAAAACATCCAGCCTCCTCAGTGTTGCGTCCAACGCAGACCCATACACCGGTGAGCCATAGTCTAAATGAGAATGAATTAAGGACTTGTAAACCATTAATAAAGATTTTCTGTCTGCTCCCCATGAAGTACCTGATAGGTATTTTAGGACATTGACTTTTTTATGGCAACGAACTAACAAATTATTTACGTGTGTTTTCCAATTGAGTCTGCTGTCAAAATGCAGACCCAAGAATTTAACTGAATTTTGAAATGGTATCGGCTGGCCTTGAAGAGAAATATGCAAAGCAGGAATTTTACGTTGAGTGAAAACTACACCGATACACTTTGGAATAGAAAACTTAAATCCCCACAGAGAGGCCCACTGTTGGACGGAGTCAAGGGCAATTTGAATCCGTCCAGCCGAGAACTGCGCGTTTAGCGACAAATGCCATAACGCACAGTCGTCAGCGTAGAGCGAGTATTTAAGATTTCTTGGGACAGGAGTTGATGACAGAATATCATTAATCATAACACAAAATAAAGTAGGACTAAGAACACTACCCTGTGGCACCCCATTTTCCTGGACATAAATGTCCGAGAATACGTTACCGGGAAGCTTGACAGAGAAAGTTCTGTCCTGTAAGAAATTATAAACAAAAATAGGTAAGTTAGCTCTTAAACCGTAAGCATGGAGTTTCATGAGGATACCGTGTCGCCATGTCATGTTGAAGGCTTTGTGAATGTCCAAGAACACTCCTATCATGAATTCATTTTTGGCAAAAGCCTCTGAAATACAATGCTCCAGGTGCATTAAGTGGTCTATCGTACTTCGGTATTTACGAAAGCCCGATTGTTGACCACTTAACACACCTTTTGCTTCTAAAACAAAAAGCAGCCTTTTGTTAATCATACGTTCCATGACCTTACAGAGACAACTTGTGAGCGCAATAGGGCGAAACGCACTGGGGTCCGTAATGCGACCAGTCTTTTTGGGTATTGGGATAACGTAAGCAAAATGCCAAGATTGGGGGAAAGTATGAGTGGTCCAGATTCTATTGTAAAGGGAGAGTGATTTAATGAGTGATTGATAGATTTATTGATTGGTGACAATAGATCATGGTGCCGATACATCGAGGTCATTTGGCACCGTACTAAAAACACTAAAAATTAAAAAGCTACATAAATACTACATAAAAAGAAAAATATATCTACAGGAGGTGGAGAAAGCCACTTTCCTGTAGGAATTTTAACACTTCATGTCCCGGGGAGAGTGCCTCCTCCCAAGCACCAGAGAGAGAGAGAAACTCCCATCTCTGCCCCGACACTGGGCGAGGTACTGCTCTCGCAATTCCCTCAGACTGGGGCACTCGACCAGCAAGTGCCGCACAGTCAGGGGAACTAAGCAATCATCACAATAGGGCTCAACTCCCCGGGACATGAGGAAACCGTGGGTGAGGCGGGTATGGCCCGTCCGTAGACGGGCCAATGCTGTCTCACGGCAGCGGCCACGGACGTGCGCATAAGACCAGGGGCTCACAGCCCTTGCGGTAATTGCACCCATCTTGGAGGTGGCTCTATTGGCATTCCATCTCTCTTGCCAAACTACAAGAATAGCAGCTCGAATTGTGGGAAACAGGTCTCTGTGAGGGACGGGGCAGGTAGTGACTTGACGTGAGGCGCCAGTCTTAGCTAACTCATCTGCCTTCTTGTTCCCTTTAACAGAGACATGGGCTGGTACCCAACAAAAAGAAATTCTGTGCCCACGACGGGCTGCTAGTACGAGCCAGTTGAAAATTTCTGAGACTATTGGATGTGCGTTATTAAAATCCTCAAGGGCTGACAAAGCTGCTCTGGAGTCTGAAAAAATAACAAAACCTCCAACATTCAAGGTAAAAAGAGATTTTATCGCTACTAAAATGGCCCACAGCTCTGCGGTAAAAATTGATGTAAAGAGGGGTAGACTGCCGCACCGTGTAAAATCAGGGAAGACAGCTCCAAATTCGACGCCTGCATCGGATTTGGAGCCGTCAGTAAAAATGGGCGTGCAACCCTCATGTACGGAGGCATGATCGGTGAACAAAGTCCTCGCAGCATGCTCCGACATAGCACTCTTGTTAGCCGGCATGTAACGGCAATACGATACTGCCAGCCGCTTCCACGGCGGGACATGCAATAATCGTGGGACAGCTATGGCAGGGCGAGGAAGGGACAACTCTTCAAGGACGCCACGAGCCCGAAAGTCAAAAGGCTGTGGGAAGTACGGGTGCTGGGTGAAAGTGGCGTCCCGTGAAGTGTCCGTCACAGCACTGTAAGTGGGATCACCATAGAGACTTTGGCATCTGAACCACAAACGTGCCATCTGAGTCTGACGGTGAAGGTCGAGGAGTAACACTCCTGCATCTACGAGTAGACTGGGGATTGGGCAAGACCGAAAGGCGCCCGTCGCCAGTCTGATTCCACCGTGATGTACAGAGTCGAGAGTACGAAGGCGAGGGGATGTGGCTGAAGCGTAGACTTGGGAACCGTAATCTAACTTCGACAGAACGAAACAGTGATATAAACGGAGGAGAATGGTGCAGTCAGCTCCCCAAGACACATGGGAAAGAAAACGGAGCAGGGACATCCGCCGCTGGCAAGCAGCTTTCAGGTCCCGCAGGTGTGGCAACCATGTAAGGCGTCTGTCAAGTATTAAGCCCAAGAATCAAGTCGTTTCAACTACTGGCAGTCTACTGCCATAGAGGTATAGGTCTGGATCCCTAAACTCACCTCTGCTTCGAGAGAAAAGCATAGCAACCGTCTTTGTGGGGGAAAAGTTAAAACCATGACTATCGGCCCAACGGGTGACCCGGCCAAGAGCCAACTGGATGTGTCGCTCGGCCACATCGAGACGAGAGGAAGCGTAGGAGAGGGAAAAGTCATCAGCGTATAGCGTGCATCGAAAGTCCCGGTGGACGCACTCGGTGATGCTATTGATGGCAACGCTGAATAGAGTGACACTGAGGACACTACCTTGTGGGTCTCCTTCTTCTTGCTCAAAAGAGCTAGAAAGAGCAGTGCCCACCCTCACCCTAAAAGTACGGTCCTGTAAAAAAGACCGGAGGAACAGAGGGAGGTGACCCCTGAGTCCAACCGTATGGAGAGCTCGTAGAATGCCATACCTCCAGGTGGTGTCGTATGCCTTTTCAAGGTCGAAAAAGACGCTCACAACCCGCTGCCTGCAAGCAAAAGCTTGGCAGATAGTTTTTTCTAATCGCAGAAGAGCGTCTAAAGTAGAGCGAGATCGACGAAAACCACACTGTACTGCCGAAAGATGGCCACCCTTCTCAAGGAACCAGACTAGACGAGTGTTAACCATCTTCTCCAAAACTTTAATCATGCAAACGGTAAGGTCAATGGGTCGATAGTTAAGGGGGAGTGAGGCGTCCTTTCCAGGCTTGGGGATTGGGATGACTATAGCAGACTTCCAGGAGGGTGGTACGTATCCGTCACTCCACATCCTATTAAATAATCCTAGGAGGAAGGACAGTGATCCAGAATTTAGGTGACGGATCATTGAGTATGTAATGTTATCTGCCCCTGGGGAAAAGTCCTTACATGAAGATAAAGCTGAACGCAGTTCCGGTGGAGAGTAAGGGACATTGTAGTTTTCACCCCCA
The DNA here is from genome assembly GCA_029783475.1 of Metacarcinus magister. NCBI lineage: Eukaryota > Metazoa > Arthropoda > Malacostraca > Decapoda > Cancridae > Metacarcinus > Metacarcinus magister. The sequence goes on along the minus strand of JAPQNM010001440.1, from coordinate 83,410 downwards.
CGAGATGAAAAGTCTAGTTGGCGAGCCTCGTCTGCCTCAAACTGGCGAATTTAATGAGTGAACTAGGGCCGAGATTTTTTATATTTGATCTGGACCAGGACTGGAGCCTTTACAGGATTTCAGGGCAAGGAGGAGTTCATCCGGCGTAAACTGTGTGTTGTAGTCAGTGTTTACGCCTCCTGTGGCAAAGTTTGGGAGTTTGTTCTGCTAACGAGGCAGAGCTACTCGCCTGTTTAAATTGCCGGGCTAAGACATTGGCAATGGCTGGGGGGGTGTCTGTCACATCCCCGTTGTTGATGAGTGTGGTTATTGGGGTTGTTGTTTTTTTTCCCGCTAAGGACATGGACCGTGTTCCAGACCTGTCCTAGCGGGGTTCTGTGGTTTACAGATGAAGTATACTCTCTGAAAGAGCCCCTCTTAGCTTGAAGGATGACTTTCCTTGCCTGAGCCCTTGCCTTTTTATAGGCCATGAAATTTGCTTGACTGGGCTGCTGGCTGAAATACCTGTATCGCCTATTACGCTCACGAAGTGCTTGTCGGCAATCCGTTGTCCACCAATGAACTCCATGCTTTGTGTGAATTGTAGAAGTTTTCGGAATACATGCCTCAGCGGCGTGTAAAATGGATTGTGTTGCGTTACTAACCATTGTGTCAGTGTCCTCGCCAGATATATCCACATCGGCGATCACACGGAAGGTTGCCCAATCTGCTCTTTTAAAATTAAATTTAGGTGGAGGAGGGGTAGTGGCAACGTCGCGTGCATAAGAAATGGAGATTGGTAGGTGGTCACTTCCGTGCGAGTCGTCGCCGACATTCCAAGAGAAGTCAGGGAACATATTTGCCGAGGCCAATGACAGGTCAATGGCATTCGCGTTGTAGAGGTTTGGGAGTTATGTACACACAAAGGTTTGACAACAGACGAATGTGGCTTAGTTGGTTTATTGCTGCAGCGTTGGTTGTACACAACTATACAGAGCCCAGGGAAGGTGAGCATGTGTTGTTGTCTGGGGAGCCCCGACGTGGGGCTCCCAGACGCTACTCTGGAGGTGTTGCCTGGACTGTGTGTGGTGGTAGACTGGTGGTTGACTGACTGACTGACTGTGTGTGTGTGTGGGTAGCTTATATTGGGCGTCGCGGACCTGGTGGTCAGGTGAGGTGAGGTGACGTTAATCTCGACCTCAGCCGAGGTCTCGAGGGAGGAAATTATAGGCTCTGGGTGTGTGTGCACCTGGTATGTAGGTGTGTTGTATGTGTGTTGTCACTACAGCGTTACCAGTCTGATAGTCTACACGAGTCGCACAACCATCGTTCAGAAGACAGAGGTTTGTCTGTAGGAGAATGTTAACAATCTGTTCCCCGCGTACACTTGACACCTCACTGCCCCATTGCTGATGATGGGCGTTAAAGTCGCCCAGTACCAGCTTGTTGCCTGGAAGCTGGTGAAATAACGACCTTAAGTCATCATCAGCAATAGGCGTATTGGGAGGCAAGAAGAGAGAACAGATAGCCAGATACGTGCCATTGAATTTCACTCTGCACGCGACTGCCTCCAGAGTGGTATCAAACGTCACTTCTGTGTGTGATAGTGTTTTATGTATGTAAACGGCCACGCCGTGACCGTCGTGTCTTCTGTACGCATGGTAATGTTTTAGTACTGAAGGATCAGGATGATCCTCCAGCATCGTCTCTTGTAGGCAAATAACGGACGGCCTGTGTAAGTTCACTAAAAGTGACATATATGGAAGTTTATTCCGAATACTTCTACAGTTCCACTGTAAAACGTTGAACGTAATGGTTTAAGAGTTATGGAAGCGGCCGTGTTTCTTAGTTTTTTTGCGCTCGGAGGCGCTAGCCGGGGACCTCTCTCGGCTCTTGCAAGAGGAGATCTGCATGGCTTCATCTATGGTTGACTCCCCGGAGCTGGTCGAGAGGGAGCGAGCGTGAGAGCCCCTCCTCGAAGGCGCGGGAGCCGCGAGGACATGAGAAGAGGAATTGCGTTCTAAAGTTGTAAAATTACATTTATTATTATCCTTGGCGTTCTTTTCTTTCTTTGGTGGAGTGGTAGAGACAGCAGAGGCATATTTGGTTGTAGTGGAGGAGGAGGAGGAGGAGGAGGAGGAGGAGGAGGAGGAGGAGGAGGAGGTGGAGGTGGAGGTGGAGGTGGAGGTGGAGGTGGAGGAAGAGGAGGGGGAGGAGGAAGTGGCAGGTGTGATTGAGTTTTTGGTAGTAGGTGTTGGAGGAGCAGATGAGGTTTTCGTAGAAAGGGAAACAGCTGGGGCAGGTGCAATAGGCAGAGGCTCAGTCTGAATCGAAACAGACTTCATCACTGGACGCATCTGTACGCTTGCCGCGTATGAAACGCCTGGAGAAGGCGTAGCGCTCGTCTCCTTCACTCGCTTCCTCGCGTCAAAGTACAAGATGCCTTCGACTGCCTTAACAGTACAGACCTCTTTCTCCAGCTTCCAAGCAGGACAATCCCGCGAGAAAGTAGAGTGAGCTTCTGAACAGTTACGACACTTCTCTACCAATAACAAACACTGTTCCGACGAATGACCCTCGCAAGCACACTTACCACAGAAAGAGTGAACAGAACGACAAGCATTTCCGTGATGACCATAGAGTTGACATTTGAAGCACCGAAGAGGGTTTGGAATATAGGGACGAACGGGAACCCGCTCGTATCCTACATCCACTCTGTCGGGCAACTTGGCAATAGCAAAAGTTAAAGTGACTGAAGCAGTGTTCCTTCTCGCGCCGTCAACGAATTTAGTGATCTTTCTAGCCCCAATAACGCCCTGGTCATGCATGTTATCAACGATTTCATCTTCCGTCATATCCACAAAGTCGCGATGGGAGGCAACCCCCCGGCACGAGTTCATGGATACTGGGACCGAAGCTTCAATCTCAATATCATGCATGCATCGTAGCTTCATTAGGGAAGTGACTTGTTTAGCATTAAGAGTTTCAACTAAAACATCTCCGCCTGCAATTTTTTTGACATTGGCAGCAGTACCAATATTTACATCTATTACTTTTCTTATTATAAAGGAATTTACAGTGGATAGGCGGGTCTGGGTCTTCGATTTCAAAGTCACAAATGTCGCTTGTTGAGGTGTGATTTGATTTGATTTGATTTGATACATTTTATTAAGATAATAAAATACATACATAAGAGAAATATTTCAAATCTCAAAAGGTCGATGGCACATAAGTATCCATCAACCTAATCCTAAATATAATACATAATAATAATAGTTCCTTATACGTATTAGTAGTATGTACAGTATATAAGTAATATATTAGTATAGTAAGATATATAATTCAAATAATTTTATTAAAAAGAAAAAGAAGCTTAGGAGGTATTTTAATATTAAAGTAAGGGTAGTTTGTAGTATATACCAAAAAAAATAATAATAATTACAGTATATTCCTTAAAATATCCAAGCTGGCAAGCATTTCAAAGATTTTATTGCTGTTAAACAGCCATATCACTTAGTCTGTTAAGGAGTTAGACATGACCTGCCTGCTGTGTGACAGCGAGGGACAATGAAGTACATAGTGTGGTAGTGAGTCAGCGTCAGGCTCCCCACACATCCTACACTGTCTGGCTGCCTTACTCACCTCCACTCCCAATTCCCAGAGGTATTTGTAGCCCATTCGAAGCCTGGTGCAAACACTGTCTTTCCACGCCACTCTGTGCTTTCCATATGTATAGTTAGTTTCGTGAAAAACACGCACATAGTGTCTAAGTGTCACTTTTCCCACATTGAGTCGCTATCTTGTCTTTTTCAAGTGTTCCGTATGTTAGTTTTTATTTGGCGAAGGGTGTATCCGCACTGAAAGTCAATTTCACTATTTAAACAACCATTTTTGGCCAGTTGGTCGGCTCTTTCATTGCCCGTTATGCCAACATGGGACGGTATCCACATGAACCTCGTTTTTCTATGACGTTCAAGTGTTTTCATTAATTAAGACTTTGCACTCTGACACCAGGCTTTCTAGAACAGGCTTTGGGCTCACCAGTGACTCCAGCGCCCCTCGACTGTCACTAAACACCCACACATCCCCAGTCCCTCCCTGCAGCAGGGTGAGGGTAAATCTGAAGGCACACAGCTCGGCCTCAGTGGAGGACACGTTGTTGGTCAATCGGTAGCAATATTCCCTGTCTATGTGTTTGCCATCCTGTGTGACATGTCTAAGGAGAACTCCACACCCAGCCCTCCCGTCATCTCTCACAGAACCATCACAATATACATGAGTAATGTTAGGACCTATCAGCTCACTAATCCTTAACTCAAATTGCACCTGCAATTCCCTGGCAATGTATACATTTTTTTTGTAAGGTAGCTGCTCTATTGTAACATCCATCCCCCGCCCTTCCCAAGGTGACTGCACAACTGGTATGACAGCAAGGATGTCAGTGTTATTAATATCATATGCATGGAAACTATCAGCAAGCCCCAACAAATAGTGTCTCTTCACACCCTGCAAACTCCCTTTGTTACGGACTGCTTGAAATCTGTTCCGCATTACCGCCCCGCTACCAGACCTCAGGTGTCTGACAGCGCTTACAGTATTAACTTCCCTTATGGTGTCTTGAATACTCGGAAGATTCAATTCACACCTCATTGCAAAAATCATTGAATTTTTGGGGCAATTTAGAATTACTCTCATTGCTTCGTTTTGCAACCTTTCGAGCTTAATTATTCTCCTGTTATTAAAACTTGAGAGGACAGGACCGTCATACTCTATCAGTGATCTTACAGTGCTCAGATAGAGCATTTTTAATATCTGCACCCCAACACCTCGCCCACTCCATGCTAATGCCTTGAGCTTTTTCAGTCTGGCACGAAATTGTGTTGTCAGGAAGGTCAGCTCGGCCTCTTTGCTTTCTGCAGTGTAGCCAATATATACTCCCAAATATTTATAGCTTTTCACCCTCTCAATATTCCTACCATTAATATGAAGTTCTTGCCTGCCTTTTGCACGGCACATAAACTTGGTCTTACCCTCATTGATGACGAGACCTAACCTCTGTGATAGCCCTGTGAAAGATGTTAGAGCTTCCTCCATATTGCCGACCTTTTTGCTCTGAAATAAAATATCATCAGCATAGATGATAGAGGTCACACCTGTGGCTAGATGTGCCTTGGCAACTCTGTTCATTATGACATTGAAAAGAGTTGGACTGAGTACTCCTCCCTGAGGCGTACCCAGCTCCAGACTCTTTTCAGAGGAGGAAACCCCCTGGTAACACACTGTCGCCCGTCTACCATGCAAATAATCTCCGATCCAATACAGCAGCCGTCCTGTCACTCCCAAGTTGGCAAGCTCATATAAAATTATTTCGCCATGTGCTCTATCAAATGCTCCTTTAAGATCTATAAAGGTACGGCAATAGTCATATTCATTACTAAGACAACTGATAATCGCCCCAGTGGTTCCCTTGCCTTTCATGAAACCATACAGTGAGGGATGTAAGTTGTCTTGTATTAAATAATGTAACCTTCCCAACAAAATCCTCTCCATCATCTTACTGAAGCAAGATGTTAGTAACACAGGTCGGAAGCCTCCACCAGACTTCGGAATTGGAATTATTAATGCTTTCTTCCATGCTCTGGGTAATTTTCCCTCCATGTAACTCATATTAAACAGGTGAAATAGAGGGCCATTATCAATGGAAGCCAAACAGTTCAGGACGTCATATGTGACCCCGTCCTCTCCCGGTGCAGTGGATTTCCCGTGCTTAATTGCTCTCAAAAGTTCATCCTGAGTAATAGCAGTACAGGCCGGTCCACCCGTATTTAAGGCAGAGATGATGAAATCTCGTCTCTGTCCCTCCCAGCTACTGACCCCTTGCCTTACTTCCGGGGGCAACCCATCAGTGGAGGCGGCCTGGGCCCACTGTTCTGCCAGCTGCTCAGCCACAGTATGTGGGTGTGGATGTGCTACATTATGGCGCCTCTTGCCACGAACCCTATTGACTTTTCGCCATATATCATGAGTGTTTGCACCGCTCCCAATCCCGTTGGCAAACTTCTCCCAGTTGTCACTTCGTGCTTCTCTGCGTATGTTACCACACTCCTTTGCTGTTTCCAGCAACACCTCCCTGGTTGCATCACTCCTTCCAGCCTGCACCCATTTTTTATGTGCCACTCTCAGCAGCCTGTTCCACTTCTTAATGTTTGCGCTTTTGGTATATGTCTCTCGTCTTTTACGATACTTATTACTACCTGTCGTGTTTACATCAATGGTCAGAAGTTCCTCGATTTTAAACAGTAAATCATTATAAAAAACATCTACAGTAGTAGGCGAGTAACTCCTGTACCAAGACGTAATGCTTTGTACAAAAGACATAACCTTATCTCGTGATTGAGGCATCATAATCCTATTCCTGCCAAATTTTGTACATAGTTTCTCTACAGGTATTGCAATGTCTAGAGCAAAATGATAACTGAGTAGCTCAGGCTGTATTTGACACTCGCCAGTTAGTCCCTGACCATTTAAGATACACGCATAGTCAAGACGCCCGCCCTTCAGGTGGGTCGCCTCAGGTGTCCCCAATAAGAGTGCATCATTGTGATCTTGTAGAAACTGAGCAAAAGCAGCACCATTACTGTTACTGTTTCCTAATGATTCCCCTAATTGGCCATGTCTAGCGTTGAAATCTCCAGCAAGCAGAGTTTCATCACTAAAAATGCAATCTGGTAAACTAGTAATATCAAAACTATTTTTACTTACGTAGAGGTTAACAATATTCATCATCCCGTCATTGATATATACTCTAATTACAAGGCTTTCAACCCCTGCCTCCCTTCTTGGCCTACTAACAAGTTCTGAGGGTATAGAGTTTTTTACATACGTGGATAATCCCCTTACCCCCTCACGAGATGGTAAATGATAGCTTTGATATCCATTAAGTGTTAATAATAAACCCTCACATCTGTCCCCTGTCTCCTGAAGTAACACAACATCTGTAAAATTTTTGGTGACATAGTAATGAATATCAGTTGTCCTATTCCTGACACTATTGACATTCCATGACATAATCTTGAGTTCATAGAGACACATTATCAGATAGCAAGTCATCCGTGTTACTATTATGAGCAACTTTCATCAGAATCTTTCTAGCTGTGTCAAGACAGCTCTGCATTTCCCTCCAATTCTTAATAAATACATCACGTTCTCCGCCACTGCTTACCCAGTTTCCTAACAGAACTTCAAAATTAACACCAACAGATATCAAAGGTTCATGTACACTGTTATCACTGCTACTCTCTTCCTGTTCACTGTTAACACTGGGATTCACCTCCATAGATGTGTAAGTCTCCCCTTTACTTTTCTGCTCTCTGACCTTAGGCCTAACACTTGTTCCTGTACCCTCCTCTCCCTGTAATGCTTCACTCACTCTCTTATCAATAGCGTCTATTTTCTTCTCTAGTTTTTTTATATAAGCTAATATCTCACCACTGCTGTCTGCCTGTATCCTCTGCGGCAACTCGACCTCCGTGGGCGGGGATGCAGGTGCTGCCTGGGAAGGAGGTGGGCATGCAGGTGCTGCCTGAGGGGGAGGTGGGGGCGGCAAGTTGGAGGAGGAGGAGGGAAGGCGGGCAGGAGTCAGGTCGGAGGAGGGCGGGGTGGCGGGCCAGGTGTTCATATCCTGGGTGCGACCTCTCCCCCCCGACTGACGGTGGACCCCTCCCGGAAGCGCTGGCCAGTCCTTTGTCCGTGTCAACTGTCCCTGCTCACCTCTATCTTGTGATGAACCTGCGACCGCCTTCCCGCCATCTTTCCATGCACTGTTCATGTGTCGGGGAGCCCACGTGGATCCTATGGTCATGTGTCGTCTCCTCCATCTTGCTCTTGCTAAGTTTACGCTCAACGACAGGTTTCCGTGGACACAAAGAATATTTGGCATTGTGTTCTCCCCCGCAGTTGCAGCACCTGGGTTGCACTGTAGTCCCTTTCTTGATTTTATCCGCGCACACAGATGACTCGTGTTTTCTTGCGCAGAATCTGCACCTCGGGTCTTCTTGGCACTTCCACGCCCTGTGGCCCCATCTGCTGCAGCGGAGGCAAATCGTAGGTCAAGTCCTTCGTAACCAGTGGTAGTGAGCAGCTCAACCGCTTCCTGACTACCCACGGTGACGTAAAGTCTGTGTTTTCCCTCTTTAAGTAATGGTTCAAAACTCCTGAAGGCTCGGCCTAGTTTCAGTCCATAACAGTTTTCGTGGAAATTCAGCTGACAGGTGATGGGGAAATATAGTCTCGCTCTGTTGGTGGGTGATGCTACAGGTCTTATCTCACCAGACTCGCTCCTGTGTGACTCCCGAGTAGCCTCATCGCTTCCTCTCCGCGGTTCCTCTGCTGTGTCTGACTCAGGTGGTACAGGGGTGGCGTGGCTGGCCGC